>JARFJB010000673.1:2132500-2325000 GCA_036346205.1 Vesta saturnalis
ATTTGTCATCTTCAAGGAAGTTTAACAATATTTAATTTATTAAGGATCTAGTTAGTCCTCACTAAAAGTGTATTCATTATTGGGCTTTTATACGTTTATCAAGCTGTTATACTAACAGCTTATGTTTGCGCTTTCACTTTTTCGCATTTCGTAAATCTGTTCTGGCACCTTAAACGCTTCTTAAAGGATTTTACGCCTACTGTGGACTATAACTGTAATTGTTATCGAAACGTATAGACTCAGATAATTATAAATATAAATATACACCATTTAAAGCCATAAGATAAGTAAGTAAGTGATGAAAGTTTATATTTTCATATCTATTGGTTTAAAACACAAATTTCCATTTTTTAAGCACAGCTGTTTAAAGCATATAAAATGTGCTTTTAAATACATTTTTTCTAAAGAAAAATAGATATTTTAATAAACTAGTTGGCTCAAAACTCACTCCTATTCAAAAACAAGCAATCAACAAAAATAACATTTAGGTGCATGTACCAATACAAAAAAAGTTTCACTCACACTTTTATTTATATTTATAAGACCAGTTTTAAAACAAATTATTTATTCAGAAGTAAATACACATTATTTTACTAGGCAATCACAAAAAGCTTGTATAAATACAATGTCAAAGGAATGTTACGCGGTTACACTAACTCGTCATTTGAATTGATAAACTGGAAACTAGTACCACTTCTCCTCTGTGGGAAAGTAACTTTAACTTGTAGACAAACTGGTTAAACCACCAAAATTAAATACCACTTATCGCCATATGCTGGTACAAAAAAATATTCCTACCGAAATCCCTGTATTACTAAAACAGTAGAATCCTACTACTGTACTCACTAATACAACGACTAACTTAAACTAAACAGCTTAATTGATCAAAATTAAATAGGTTATCGATATATATCGATATATACCGGTATATACAAGTCTTCAAAGTTCTCGTTTGACATATATACAGGTGATCAACTTTTGTGACAAAGTCCGTTATATCTGTTATTATAGGAGATACAAAAAAAAAATTTACAAAAATAGGAGGTAGCTGTAAGCTTCACATTTTAAAATAAGTTACAAATATACAGGGTGTTCCATGTCAAAGATATGTTTTTTTTAAATGAAACACCCTGTATTTTGTTTTAAATTTAAAATCCTCGTTACAAGAATACAAAGTTGTTATGTGTTATACAGGGTATTTAAAAAGTTATGACCAAATTTCAATTAATATCGAAACAAGGTCAACGCCCTGTATAATTGAAAAGGGGTACAAGAGCAATGATTTGTTGTAGCCATAGTTTTTAAATGATTGTTAAAATTCATCAAAATGATTGATTTTGCTAATACTCTTTAAATCTAATACAGGGTAAGTCAAAACACAAAATCATTATTTGCTCAGTATTTTTAAATGCATCACCCTGTATTTTATATCACCATCATAAACTACAATCAATTTAGTTTAATTTAGGATAAGTATTTCCTATACCTAAACTTAATAGTTTTGGAGATATTTTAAATTGTATTGGAAAAAGGGTTATTTCATGAATTAAATTTATTATTTTTATTTACTTTACCATTTAGAAATATCTTAAAGTAACAGCCAAAAAACAATTAAAAAAAAACATTAAATAAAGAAATGGTTATTTTTATTGTAGGTGTTCGAATTGCGCTCCCATAACTTCAACACAGGCTTGAACACGGTTTTCGAATGATCCACTAACGTTTGTAAGCATTGGTGGCGTAACATTATGAAATGCGTTTCGAATTCTGACCTTCACGTCATCAATTGTTGTTGGAGGTTCACGGTACACTAAATCTTTAATATAGCCCCAGAAGAAGAAGTCGACTTTACTTAATTCTGGTGATCTAGCTGGCCAATGAATTGGTCCTTCTCTTCCTATCCATCTGTTAGGAAATTGCTCATTCAATTCACCTTGGATAAGTGCGTTGTGATGAGAAGGAGCTCCGTCATGTAAATACCATAACTGTTGACGAATGTTGAGTGGCACGTTTTGAAGTAAAATAAGTCTTTATACAAGGCCGATCCTAACCCAAAAAGCCACTAGAAAAGTTACAAGATTCGAAAAAAGTCACTATAAAAGTAACTAGATTTGCAAGGTCACCTTGGGGGTCAGATGATAGCTGGTTCGCGTCCTCGCTAGAATGTGGTGTATCACGGCTAAAAATAGTCGGTGCTTGTCTGCAGTAAAAGGTGGTCGCGTCATAGCTAAAAATAGTCGGTTCCCGTCTTAGCTAAAAATTATGGTGACAGCACCATCATTAAAAATAGCTGGTGCGAGTCATTATTAAAAAATAGTAGGTAACCAAACACATGTGTAGTTTGAATCTCTGCTATGCAAATATGTCACAAAGGAAAATAACCAGATATATGTGGTTGGTGTCTGTGCTAGACACACATCTGGTTCACGTCCTCGCTAAAAGGTGGTTGTATCATAGCTAAAAATAGCCGGTTTATGTCCTCAGTAAAAGGTGGTCGCGTCATAGCTAAAAATAGTCGGTTCGCGTCTTATCTAAAAAACATAGTGACAGAACCATAATTTAAAAAAATGCTGATGTGTGTCATTATTAGAAATAGCGCGTAACCAAATCTGTGCGGTAATCAATTACATGGTTCATATCTGCACTAATGTAACATAGTGGGGACTTTAGAGTAATAATATAAGAAGAATGCGTAGTGAGTGCTGTGTAAAACATGTGGATGGCATACGCTCAAGAGCAATGGACCAAAGCAACCGACCTGAGAACAGCGGTGGAACGGTTGAAGCAAGAATTTTCGGCATTAGTATTCCATGCCCAACATGAAGCGGTTTACGCGCGAGGTGATTATAGTGAAGAGGAGTGTAACGTCCTATCGAAAAGGTATGAAACAGGAGTAACGATATGTGAAAAGTTTTTAAATTTAAAGAAAATATGTGAAAAATGTTTTGTAGAAGAACTAAAAGTTGCGCAATTGCATCAGTTTTGCCACGATATAAAAAAATGGACAGCATCTTCTGATGGCAGCAGTTATTCATCATCAGATGCAGATTAGCCTACTGCTGCAATTCTCAAAGCACACTCTCCCCTTTACTATCAAAATCGTGATGCAGTAGTATATATAAGGACAGTTCCGTTGTAAACTCAAAATTCAAAAGCGTTCTCGAATCAGTAAAGATGGATCTATCTGCATTTAATAGTAGCACTTTCTGTAAATCGAACGTAAAAGACTTGGAGGTGGGTGAAAAATATAAAGTGATTGATATGAACACTATCGGCGCGAAATATGGTAACCATATTATCATTGAAACTGAGAACTTTAAGTGTATACTTCCCTTACGATTTTATGAACACTTCAAAAAAGAAGATCGCATTGAAAAGTTTAAACAATATCTGGCTTGGAAAGACGTGTACATCACCAGCACCGGAACTGTAGGAAAGACAACTAATTTAACATTTCTGTAAAAATCATAATATATATGTATGTATAACTATAAATAAATTATATATTTTTTATTGCAAAAATGTCTTTTTATTTCTTGATTAAATGAAGAGAGTTGCTATTGATGAGACTAAAAATATAGTGTATAATACGGTAGTGTGGGGCTTTGTTTATCGTAATGCAAGAAGAGGTTTGTGGGAAAGCATGGCGATGGATAGATTACGTTTCCGCCGTAAAATAAAACAATTGGAATGCATTTTATCACCCGTACTACAAGAGCAACATCGTGTTGAGATATGTCATGATAGATTCCAACAACTATTCTCCCCTCTATCATTAAATAATGTTATGAGGTGGGGAAAACGATATATAATCAAGGAGTATATTATACTCCTTGATATAATAATAATAATAAAATATACAGGGTGTCCGGTGAGGAACTGTACAAACTGAAATGGTATGTTCGTTGGCTCAATTTAAGTAAAAAAAGTCCCATAAACATAGGTCTGATTCGCAATAGTTACCCAGATACAAGCGTTTAAAGTTTATAAATGATCACATATTTTTTCAAAAGTAATTATTATTAGTCAAATGGAAAAACAAAACCGAAACAATCTGTCATTTATTCGTTTGTGTTCTAATAATGACAAAGTGGATTTTAGTAAATTAAGTGTAATTTAAATTTCAAATGCCTTCTCAATTTTCTAACGAAGAGTATGCTGACATCATTTACATTTATGGATTTTGTGATGGAAATGCAGAGCTGCCGTTAGGGAATATGAACGAAGATTTCGAACAGGAGGATTCCAAATCCAAACCTTTTCTTCTGGCCACTGGCAGAAATTCAACCGCAAAGCAAAATCTCCAGGTTCAAGGTGCTGAACGTTTTGTGTATGATAGGGATACAAAAAGCCCATCATGTAATGTTTGCCATACTGACATACGGGACTCGTTCGAGAAGAAATTCTTTAACACTCAACCCTGGACTCCGATCAACCATCTGTAGAATGTTTTCTTGCTCATTCACATTTAACTCCACAGGACGATCAGATCTTATTGAAACTGATGGAAATGAACCATGAGTTCGAACGTGTTGAAACACAGAAGAAAAGGTTTGGTGATTTGGAATCCTCCGTTGGAAAATCTTCGTTCATATTCTAACGGCAGCTCTCATTTCCATCACAAAATCCATAAATGTAAATGATGTCAGCATACTCTTCGTTATAAAATTGAAAAGGCATTTTAAATTTAAATTACACTTAATTTACTACAATCCACTTTGTCATTATTAGAACACAAACGAATAAATGACAGATTGTTTCGGTTTGTTTTCCAGTTGCCTAATAATAATTACTTTTAAAAAATGTGATCATTTATAAACTTTAAACCTTGTATCTGAAATATAATCAGTTTATGGACTTTTTATAAATTGACAGATAATACCATTTCAGTTTGAATTCTTAAATATATATTTGCGGTTACAAATTCATCACTTGTCGTCAACGCAAGTCCACTCGAAAGAATTTGAAAAGATTCTACATGGATAGCAAGAATAGCTGTAATAACTTCTTCACATGTTCGTGTTGGTGTTGTAATGATGGGGATAGTTCTACCACAGCGGCTACATCTACCGAGTGCTCAACTGAAGCTGTGCATAACAGTCCTACCGATGAACGTTTAATTGATTGTAGATCATATGATTTATTTGAGGTCAATTCATCAAAAAAATATGTTGAAATTGGATACAGTACGCACCTACATCTTGCGCCAGTTATACGAATCGTATGTGCAGACGGGCTCCTCGTTATGAAAAGAGAAGATTGGAAGTGGCAAACATATCTGGAAATGAAGTTTTTTTTGTTCACAAGAGACTGAAAACCACATTGATTGGTCAAATATCAACGAGGAGACGGACATTGAATACGAGCAAAGTTCGGAACTGGTTGGTAGCAATTTTACTATTTCTTATAATTGGGAATAGTGAAAGGTGCATCATCCTCATCAGAAAGACTATTAAAAAGCCTAACAATTCGGCAAAACCACGGTCGTTCCTGTACGTTGAACAAGAACGACACTGAAGAACTTTTCAACTTAAAGGATATAATTAACTATCGGTTGGAATTACTGGAATCATGCGGTCTTCCCTCTTTCTTTCAAAACCTCACCGAACAAGTCAACAACTACCGCCACTTTCGTAAGATGGAGTATGGCGATGATGCAACCAACAACGATAACATTTATCGCGACATTGAAAATGTGTTGAATTACAAGCACGATATAAATTCTCATAATACAGTTTGTATTATGGAGATGTTGCATTACTGACCTAGCTATTTACTACATCGTATACATGAATAAATAAAGTATTGGTAAAACACCTGTTTGTTTTTTGATTGTAGCATTGATCGTTACCTATAAATACAGCAATTCCTGTTTCCATGCAAACAATGTTAATTGTGAAGCGGAGAAGTGCACGTGGGGTTGGTCTGGTTAAGAATCTCATTAATAAGCTACCCATTGAGCTCCATATTCCCGGGTATCAGTATTGTCGTCCCGGAACTAAATTAGATAAAAGGCTACAACGTGGCGATCCCGGTATTAAACTCCTAGACGCTCATTGCAAAGCTCACGATACCAGTTATAGGGATAATAAAGGCTTGGCTAGTAGACATCGAGCGGATCATATTTTGGAAAGAAAAGCTTGGGATCGCGTTAAGGCATCCGACGCCAAGTTAGGTGAACGAACAGCCGCTTTAGCTGTAGCAGGTATAATGAGGGAAGAAAGTTAGGAATGGGTGTTAGTAGAACAAAACGACCACGTAGCAGTCTATTGAAATTACGTAGAATAATTACCAAGAAAATGAAAAACAGTCCTAGTACTATAAAGGCTATTACAGCAGCAGAATTGGCTGTGAAAAGCTTAGGTGGGAAGGAAAAGTAAGCGTTCCCAGAGTGATTCCCCTTCCTGAAGAGGGTGGATTTTTACCTTTTCTTATACCATTATTTGCGGGATTATCCGCCGTTGGCGCCTTAGCCGGAGGGGCAGCAGGAATTACAAAAGCGGTTAACGAATCTAGCGGTGCGCGGAGAATGTTAGATGAAACTTCACGCCATAATCGTACAATGGAGGCCATCGCTGTAGGAAAGACAAACGGCGGTGCAATATTTTTGAAACCCTACTGGTCAGGAGGAAGTATCGCTTTGCACTTGAAAACATTAAAAAAAAAAAAGCTTCAAAAACTATCGAAAAGACCGTTAACTGGTGTAGAGCTAAGAAAGCACGCAAAGGATGTACCATACTTTAGGGATGTGTTTATGAGAGATAATATGCCCAAATCACCATGGAACAACGAGGCTGGTATTATTAATTTATATAACCAAAAGGGACGTCGTACTCATTGGGTTTATTACAAAAAAACATGATGGGAGCGTATGGTACTATGATAGTTTCGGAAATATTCCACCACCGAGAGAAGTTTTAGACTACTTTTGCGATTGTAAAGTATACTATAATTACTCTTAAGAGCAACAATTCGGTACCACAAATTGTGGACATCTCTGTTTAAAGTTTCTATATAAATAGCATACTCAGTAGTTGGAGACGTATAGTCACCATGTCAATCACCTTCAGTGTAGAGGGTGTTGGTAACACAGCGAGTAATAGCTTTTATCCTCCGATCTAACTTAATTTCGAGAAAACCTACATAATCGGTGTAGTCGGATTTTACGGTTGTAATAGCATAAGGAATATACACGCTGGAAACGATAAATTTTATTATATAAAAGCGACAGAACTCAACGCTATTGAAATTCCACATGGCGCATACGAATTGGAAGAACTGAGCATCTATATAAAAGCGCACATTCCTACAAGTCTCTTTAGTTTAAGGGCAAATAATAACACGCTCAAGTGTGAGCTTAGTTGTGAATTTGCCATAGATTTTACCCAAAAGGATTCCATTGGACGTATGCTAGGTTTTGAACCGCTGATATTAGAAGCGAACGTTTTACATATCTTTGTATTAGATATACAAATAATTAAACATACAAATATTCACATTGAGTGTAATATTGTTAAAGGCTCATATAGAAACGGGAATGCCGCGAAGGTGCTGTATGAAATAGACGTGTCCGTCCTACCAGGCTATCGTTTAGACAAAATTCCTAGCAATCCTCAATATTTGGAAGTCAACACCAACACTATCCGTAATATTTCAATTAAATTAACGAATCTGAAGGGCGAATTGATCGATTTCGGGGAAAACGAACCATTTACGGTACGACTAAAATTAAAAGAATCTGGGCTTAAGAATTAACCAAGGTCCGCTTCCATCTTTCCTCAATGATGCTATAAATAAAGGACGTGAGCATACATTGCTTTATTCGAACACGGAGCGTGCTGGCGAATTAAGGTCTGGCGAAAAGTACCTCTTGGGATCTATAGGGTTAAAACCGCATAGAAATGGCAGAATCGTTAAACATCTTTCAAAGCGCACGTTTTGATGAGACCATTACCAAGTCAGATATTCATACATATCTTCCGTACGGTTCTTCTAATTACGGATTGTCCGATGAGATCCATATATTAATACAGAGTCAAGATCTGGTCACCGCTACTTATGATAGTTTCTTGTACATAGAAGGTAAAATTGAATGGAGTTCAATAGAAGGGGGCGGTGTGAAAACATGTTACCTAACAACAATTTTGCGTCATTCCTTTTCGAAGAAATTCGCTACGAATTAGGAACACAGAAAGTGGATACATGCAGAAATCCCGGTATAACATCCGCACTCAAAGGATATGTATCGTACACATCGAATGAGAGCAAAGGTCATTTGGGATGGTCGTCGAAAAACGAGGAGCCGTTACAAGTATAACACGCTAAAAACAACAAAGAAAAACATTTTGCTGTCTGTATACCTCTAAAACACATATTCGGAAGTATGGAAGATTATCGACAAGTTATCGTGAATATGCGACAGGAGTTGCTGATTGCTATAAGGGCACCGCAAACGATGCTAAAATAATCCTAAACAAAATTCAATGGAAGATTCCACATGTGATGCTAAGCGACAGTGCCAAACTAACTCTGTTCCAACAAATCAATAAAAATACAACCATTACAATTCCGTTTCGTCAATGGGAACTATACGAATTCCCAGCTTTAAAGCAAACACAGTCGGATATATGGCCAATTAAAACTTCCACTCAATTAGAGAAGCCTCGATGGGTAATTGTGGCTTTTCAAAAGGGGAAAAAGTTTTCAACGACGGAAAGAGCTGCAGATTTCGATAATGTGAATATTCGGAATCTAAAGTTACACCTCAACTCAGAAAGTTACCCATACGAAGTTTTTATCTGGATTTCAATGTCAACAAGTACATAACGGCCTACCCAAACTATTTAAAATTTCGAAGAGACTATTATACCAACAGCACTCATGAACATCAGGATGCATTGTTTGACTATTCGCAATTAAAGACATGTCCAATATTCGTAATGGACTGTTCAAAACAAAATGAATCGCTAAAACACTCGACGGTAGATGAAAAACTTAAAATGGAAGCTTTGGAGGCGTTTGAAGCCGGCATCGTTGCCTATTGCCTCATATTACACGATGCTATGGTGCAATACAATCCTCTGACAGGAGAAGTGAAGAAGCTGTAACATTTTACAATAATTTCTTGTAATATTAGGTGTATAAATAATGAATCATATTGACAAGTTGTGCAGTTTTAATTGACGCTCACCAACAACAGCAACATGAGAGTAGTGGTTCAAACTCAAAAACTACCTATTGCAAATCTCGATGATTTGACCCGAGCTGGAAATAGAGAGATACAACGGCATTGGGAGTTACTTCCAAACAGCGTAAGCGCTATAATTTGTGGTCCTTCCAATTGTGGGAAAACAAACACCATGCTCAGTCTCCTAACTGAACCGAACGGTCTTCGTTTCAAACACGTGTATGTCTATTCGAAATCGTTGAATCAGGACAAATATCGACTCTTGGGTGAAATTCTAGATCCGATGAAAGATATTGGTTATTACTGCTTCAGCGATAATGTTGATATTATGGAACCGAGCGAGGCAAAACCCAATTCAGTGTTTATCTTTGACGATATCGCTTGCGAAAAACAGAATCATATTAGTGCGTACTTTTCAATAGGTCGTCACAATAACATTGACTGCTTCTACTTGGGTCAAACCTATACTAAAATCCCCAAACAGTTGATTAGAGACAACGCCAATTTGATAGTGCTTTTCAAACAGGATGATTTGAATTTGCGTCACATATATGAAGATCATGTCGCCCCAATAGTAAGCATGCAATTGTTTCGTGGCATGTGCATAGAGACTTGGCGAAATCGATACGGATACATGGTAATAAATAAGGACGCTGAAGTACAAAACGGTCGCTTTAGGAAAGGCTTCGATCAGTATATAATACCCTAGCGGTGTCGTTATAATATCATTTGGAATCAAACAGCCTACAAGCAAACAGCATAAATAACAGACCTGTTTTAAACAGACCTGCCTTAAACAGACCTGTTTTGAACAGACCTGTTTTAAACAGACCTGTTTTAAACAGAGCTGTTTATTTACCTGTTAGACCTGTTTATCTGTTTTATTGTTGGTCTGCAGCGATGGATAACAGGTCTCTCTTCGTTGACGAAACGTATAATTCAAGTTCGTAAAGCTATACAGCAAAAATATGATCATCTTAAGAAAGATCGATTTACTAAAGGGACAGATTTCATTAGAGCTTACAAACTACTCATTGAACCACTCACAAAAATCGAAAAGAAAGTTGAACCGCTACTAAAGATCGACCGAAAGACGGAGTCGGAGGAGGAGGTATTCGTGAAACCGTCAACAAAACGTCATTCGTCCCCTATCAAAAACAAAAGGTCACCAATTCAACAGTATAGTACCGCGCCATCAATACCTTATCATTTGCGAAGAATTAACAAACGAAGATCATCTTCTTTAAGTGGTAGTAATTATGTTAGTCCATTCGCTCGACTTTCGTATTTTCAAAGAAATACTCTGCGTCAAGAGATACCATCGTACCTCAAGACTAGTGTGATTGGAGATATAGCACCCCAAGTGGAAGAAGAACGTGTAGCGACTACGATCGATTCTATTTCACTCAATGCCTCTGCATCGATAGAATTTCTGGAACAATATGATCCATTACCACGAATATACGTAGAGCGTATGCTAAGCGATTCATCGAATGCAATCGATACCACTTATGGAGTTCTTTACGACATTTCCATCGATAATTGGGCAACTGGCAAGATAGATGGAAAGGATTTGGTTATTAAGGGAGTTCGGTACAGTGGTACGAGCGGTCGCTATGACCTAATAATCTTGAATGAACCTGGCAAACGTCTAATAACTAGCGAAAATGAAGCGAACTATAGACAGATCTTAATTGCAATTAATGCAGCTCGTCGCGATAATAACCAGGATGAATAATTGAAAGGTACACATGCCAAAAAATATACAGGGGTAATTAAACCCTTACTGGAGAAGGCGGAGGTGAAGGAGAAAAAAGGGGGGGAAATAACTGTATTCAAAGAAATTGGGCGACCGGTTGAATACAAATACTGAAACAACGTGCATGAATTGATTCAAGATTTGGAAGTCCTATGGGCGGAAAAAATGGCCGGTAATACTGGACTTGTCAACGATATCATATCAATCGTGGCAGAAATATACGAAGATGGATATATTGAGAAACCTGACAAACAATTTATAGTTTGCACAACGATGGACAAGTTTGGACGCTCTCATGTTCATGCTCAATTCCATAAACTGGTAAAACGCAATTCTCCATTACCCATGATAAGTTCAGTGTGGAAAATAAGCGTTTAAGTAATGTAGCCGATCCCATCGAACGTCCAGATGCATTAACCTTACAGCACTATCAATTGACGAGGTTCCATTTAAATGGGAACCGCTTAAGACAGGAGGCCGATCCTCAAGAAGACACTGATGCCATAAATAAAGGCTACCTTGAGTTTTCTATCCAGTTAGTGAAGTCGCTTATAGATGGTGTTCGTAATTACGTTGCGATTGTAGAGGCAGATTTGAATGCAACTAAAGAAACTTTAAGTAAATTGATAGAGGATGGAACAAGTGGTAAACGAGTTGCATAAACAGGCACGAAAAAATTTTCCACGTAGACGCACTATTATTAAAGGATTCGATGATCTATGGCAAGCCGATTTAGCTGAATTTGTAGCTTACGCCAAACAGAATAAAGGCTACAAATACATGTTAGTAGTTATCGACTGTTTCTCTAAATACCTATGGACGAGAGGATTGAAGACGAAGACGGGTGCAGACGTGACAAAAGCTATGCAAACCATTTTTAAAGAACGGACGCCTAAGAATCTGCAAACAGATGCTGGAAAAGAGTTCTACAATAATCATTTCGATAAACTGATGATGAAATATAACACTACTCCACCTACAGCACGAAAAAGGCTAGCATAGCAGAAAGAGTGATTAGGACCATCAAGAATACCTTGTATAAAAAATTTGGACTGCGTGGAAAATACGTATGGATTGGAAGACTTCTCGAGGAAGTAACGACAGAATACAATAATCGTAAACATCGAACGATAGGAATGAAACCTAGCGAAGTAAATGCTAACACACCGTTTAATGTATATTCGAATCTCAAAATCTTTAATAAAAACGATCTATTCATGGTGGGCGACATAGTTCGCATTAGTAAATTTAAAAGCATATTTGATAAAGGCTATGTACCCAATTGGTCGAGTAAACTTTTCAAATTTGTTAAAGTACGTGTAACCAATCCGGTCACGTACTTGCTAGAAGACATGAAAGGGACACCCATACTAGGTGGATTTTATGGACAGGAACTGCAAAAGGCTAAATATCCGGACGTGTACTTGGTGGAAAAGGCCATTTGACGTAAGAAGAATAAAGTGTACGTAAAATGGTTGGGATTAAACGAATATTTGTGGATCGATGATGACAATGTAGTTTTAGAAGAATATTATTGTAACTACTTAACTATAAATAAAAACTCAGCATATTGTTATATCGTTTTTTACTTCATTTCACCATATAAAGGTTTTTTTAACAATATCTTTCTTTACATGCATTTTTGAGACTAAAGATAACGTTTTTTGGTATTCGCTCAGTTCGGTGGATGGCCAAAATGCGTTTTCTGAACTATTGGTCCATCCAAGAAGCGCATTTGGATTTTCAACACCTTTGAGAATATTCTCCAGTAACCATTCGTGCGCTCGTTTATGACGAAGGTCATCGGACGGTCTAAAAGGATACTTGATATCCCGCTCCTTGCATATATTCCAAAGAATTCCCAGAGCCTTAGAGTTGGCGTATTCAATGGCCGTACAAATAGCGTCATCCATCACCACCGACAAACTCTTATAATTACCTAAGATACTGTGAACATTATATAACGGCTTACTTAAGTCAAGCATATACATTTTGACGTGTGGCTGTAAGGCAAATGATTCAAGTTGATTAGCAGTTATACATTCACTATTTACAATCTTACACATATTTACAACTTTCTTAATTAAGTTATCCAGTTCACTCTTTTCATTGAACAGCAATGTAACTTTATTTGCGCACACATTTCCCGTTTTGATGCACCAGTTGAAGCACTCGTCCAGTAGAACAATGTCTTGCAAGATCGGATTAATAAAAAAATAGGTTTCAGTTGATGATATATCCATTATAGCACTCTTTTAATATTTTGTATATATCACACGCGTAGCATGACCGACCTCTAGTTCCATGCGAACGTGTTTTTCTGAACGAATGCTCCAACTGGCGCTCATGATCTGAAATGTAAATTCAAAAAATTAAACGTAACTGAAAAGTATTCAGACGGAAATAGTTGAATTGTATCCCCAAGGACGAGTTGTAACAGAGTTTGCTGTTATAACTCGTTTGTCATCGTAGGGACTGAGAACAATTTTATTTTGATTGATCGTATACACTGAATGTTTCTTTGATTTAATTAGGTACTGATGTTTTTTTACCACTGTCTCATTAGACAAAGATTCTTTGTAATCCTGTAAAGCTACTTCTCTAATGCTCGCCGCAGTGGAGCCTTTTGATTTTTTAATTTCTTTTTGTTTATCCACTCGGTATGCATACGTTTTGGCACGAAGCCCAATAATTTCTAACATAATTTTACCGTGATTTTCGTCCTTCATCAAACCGGGCACCTTTTTGTTGACGAGAAGAATTCCATAAATGTTATTGCATTCATAATGAGATGTATCATATTGTTGAATATCCTCCTTAATGGATTCGTATATGTCGGCAACTGTGAAAGCGTAAATTAGACTATCGGTGTCCGTATATAATAATTTAGCATCATTTTTAAATTTCGGCAAAACGTAACTATAATGAAAATCGTACAGGAAAGTGTTTGATATGTCCAAGACTGCAAAGCCTGCATATATGGGTTTATTTAGGAAGACTTCTTATCGATTCATTTTGATAATGACCAAATTCTCATCCAATATATGGTACAACTATGAAAATTGGGTTTTGCGATATACGCACGAGCCCCATATCGACACCCCCCCATTTTGTAACCAACCTTACGTCTTTATATTTTCTTACATTTTCCATAAGCTTGCCATAGACGCTGTTCACCATTAATTAAAAAAAATTCATGGTTAATTTGTTTTTGGCCTGCTGTCTCATTTTTGTATTTAACTCGATATAGCTTCGTAGCCACGGTGATTGTGTAAAACGCAAGACACGGTTGATCTTTACAAGTTTTAAACCGTGTTTTATATATAACTTCAAGTTTCTATAGTGCACGATATAGTGCCGTTTAGGATACAAAGTTAACAATAGTTTCTTAATTTTAGATCCGGGTGGAATCATATGTTCGGGCGCTAATGGCAGGTCACTGTAGGATTTATGCAAATCTCTCGGATAGTCTAAATCACAATTCAAAATGTACCCAATCTCGGAATCATCGGGATGATTTATTATGTCCAAGTCCTCAAAGTCTTCCACAAAGTTAAAGTTCCTGATCGGTAACGATTCACACATGGTGGCTCCATAAAGCGAATTTACGTCATAGTATATTAAATAGGTGGTTTGAAGTTCGGGATCGAATCCTTCCGACATGTATTTGTTGTTGGCTTTTGCGTAACGAGTACTGCATTGAGTGACACCTCCCCTAATACCCTTCTCAATGAACATAACCTGATCGATGTCGGTTAAAAGTTCCAATCTGATCTGCGTAATTTTTAACATTGCATCAAATGCTAGACCGGGAGCCGTATAGTAGTGTAATGTATCAAGAAGGTAAGTTTGCAGACAGGTGTTGCGAAAGTTTTCAAAGATATGCGCTAAAATAAGCACGTCAGTTTTTAGATAAAGGTCCGAATACTGACCCAACGTTCGAATATCAAAAACATGCCATACTTTTAAAGCATGCTCGTATGCTTCACTACTGACACCTTCGTTATGCAAATAACTAAAGAATTCCTCCTTAGTCGGTAGAGAGGTCATTTAACTTTTCCCAAGAACCTATATACTCATATGGAAAAACACCTTTTCCGGTTATCAAATCAAATTCGGTTTCGTTACGGCTGTGTAATCTAGTTATAGATTTTTTGTCATTATCCAAGTAGGAACGTAACTTGTCTAAACTGCTACTCATAAATCGAAACGAGTCGATAAATTTAAACTGAATGCTTGTATTGTCAACATGCTTTGTAAAAGAAATATACTTTTCTTTCTTTAATGGTAAGAGTTTAACAGGTCCAGGAATACAGGTTGCTAGTTCTTCAATAAAAAGATGAGCATCGTACCCACTTAGGTTATGGAATACCACAGAAATTTCGTGTTAATCTTGAAAGTTTAAGTTACAGTTATTATGGTCAGCCCTTCTATAGGTCCTTGTGAGATACGAGTGGTCTTTTACTTTAATTTCACTTTCTACAAGAGGTTTTTCGCATACGTGACACTGCGTAGCCTCATCAAAATTTTGTTGTTGAACCAAGCTTAGCAGTTGCATGGGAATTACATTAGTATCAATTGAATTGACCGAATTTGCAATGTTCCATAACTGATTGATAAACCACGTAATGCAATCTGCCCCTCTATAGCAGAAAAATTTTGATAAAGTGTCATCGTAAGAGCACTTGAGATAAAACGCAATACTGAAAGGTATATGTTTTGAAACAATTTTGTGTTTGTACCACCAACATCTGGAGAGTTGGAACATTTTTTAAAACACTCAATATCTGCGTAAATAGCCTTTTCCTTATATGAATAGTGCGTAAACTCTAAATATTTTTGGTTTTCGTTGGGAAATTTTACCGAGCATTTATTTATTTGATAGGAGTTAGTGGAGTGTTCACTAACAGGTGTGAGAGGAAAAATTATTTAAGCATATGTTACAAAAGAATTTTTTGTGTCCTCGATTGGAAAGTTGAGAGGACAGCAACGCTGACATTTTCTTGATCCACGTAAAGTGGTAATATTGGTTGTTGACGTTTGCCCCCTTTACACTGTTGTCGTTCGAGGAGAGTACTAATAAATTTATCGTGGAAAAATCATTGTTGTGACTATCACTTATCACGAATGGCATTACATGCTTTTCTACTATGCAGTATAAATTTACGGATAGACGGTTTAGTTTTTCAAATTTTTTTATGTGTTAATTTAATGGGAAATTTAATCGTGGCACGATTCAATACCTCATCGAAATGGGGATAGCTTCCTATTCTATCGGGGTGTTTGTTTGCAGGATACAAAGCGCAGACAACCGACCAAAGAAAACAAAATTTATCGTTATTTTTAATATTAACAACAGCCCCCTTTAGTGCAATAAAACGTGGAACTGTGATGAAAGTAGAAATGCCACCCCTTATGGGAACGTAATTATTTATTTTTACTTGCAAATGCAAAATTTCACTTAGAGCAAACCCCGATCCTTCCTCTTGAAACTCTTCCAGTTTAACTGCCAATTTGTCAACTATTTCCCTTTGATACCACAGCTTGACATTTGTGCCAAAGTCAATAACGGAAATTCAGGTAGAAAAATTCTTTAATTCTACATTCATATTTTGAGGGTTAATAAATTGGCATACCAGTACAACATTCACTTTGAACAAAGACCTCTACAACATGATATTAACCTTTCTAGCAAAGCTATCATATGCCTTTGTTAAAAAAATTAAGGGATCCATTTATCCTAAGTTGACTGCAATTCCCGTTAATAATCTCGAATCAAAACAAGATTTAAGGGAATACCAAACTAAACTTGCCGTATTGCATTCACCACCTATCCTACCACCCGTTATGGGAGAGTTTCCTAATTGTTGTTGTAGTCGAGCTAAATAAAGTTTTAAAAGAGCCAAATTGCTCTCTATTCTAAGGGGATTTTCATTCCTATTATGTAAGTGAGCATTATTGGTAATAGCTTTTTCTATCAGAGATATATTGGTTCTAGGTATTGAAATATATCTAACTATTTCGGGCTGGTGTTTTAATAATTTTAATGTATTTTGAGTGAACTCAACTAGGAAGCTGCTGAGGGCAGACGGAGATGATGAGGATGGCATACCTACCAACATTAAATTTATCCTTAAAATATTCAACAAAAGTATTCCGGGTTTATTGGAATCTGCTCAGCGAAATCGAACGGAGCACACAACCCAAGTATTTCACAAGACAACAAAACACGTAATAAATTTGAGCATCAATAAACCTCTTATATAGATCAAGTGCTCTGTAACAAAGTATCGAACATTCAAGTAGGCAGACGCTACGTTGCATTTCCTTCCCATTTCCTGCAAAAGTACCCTCTCCCTCTAATTTCGAAATGCTGAAACAACAAAAATTTAAAAATATTTACGTTGCTTGTATCACTTAGCATCAGTCCTTTTACCGGAAATAACATGACAACTCTAAAAAAACAAACGAAGTTATCGTTATCATTAAAATAACAAAAACCAAAAGGTCTACAAAATATAAAAGTGCATGAGGGGCAGAAAGTAAAAAGTGAAAAAGTTCAGGAGGCTAATAAACAGCCTTTATTGAACTCGGAATATAGTGTGATAACAATATATTCCGACGATGAATCGAGGCACGAGGAAGTTAGGTAATTGTAATATCTATACAATTTGTATGGTTGTGTTATGTACCATATATTATGTAATTATTATAAGTTTTTGTTATGAACGAATAAGTTCAAAGGTAAATATGTAATTATAAATTATTAATTTTATTAAATACATAAATAAAAAGTTTACCTCGAGTAGGATTTGAACCTACGACCTGTACTTTGCTATTTACCTTTGAACTTATTCGTTCATAACAAAAACTTATAATAATTAATATGTAAGCTTTGGTATGTGTGAATCCTTGCGATATTGCAGGCTCACATTCCATTAATACAAGTAATTTGACTGTAATCTCATTATATTTAGGATTACATCAGTTCTACATACATAAAGACAAAATTTACATCGATTGGGGCTTGAACCTTGGTGGCACAGTTGGTTAGCGCGGTACTCTAGCAAAGTACAGGTCGTAGGTTCAAATCCCACTCGAGGTAAACGTATTTCCCATTTGTAATTCATATAATTTTATATTAATGATTATTCCATATAAGTTATATTTTTGGAGCGTAATATTTTAAATTAAATCCATATTCATATATTATGTAATGCAGTAAAGCATCTTCGTTTAATGATTATAATTAATAATAATTTTTATTTACATCTTCGTTTAGTTTAAAAATGTTCATATATACAATTCCGTTAAGCATCTTTATTTAATTTTCATTTTTCCGTATTACAAACACATAGGTAATATTTTGTTTAAAGAATACGGTGTACACCACTTCACAAATTTTAATAAACTATAAGTTTTCAGGACTATTCTTTTACAAAATTTAAAAATTAGGGCTAACAATATTACAACAGTTCACAAGAATAATTAACAATTTTTTCTAAAATAAGGTATTTAAAATCTATTCAAATTTTACTAACACATCATAAGTTTTTAACTTTTGATTTTAGTTCTGCCAGTATAACACCAAACACATCAATGTCTAGATTGTTAGCAATTTGACAATAATGCATTAATAACAAGACTTTAGTCTAATCTTGCTTTTTTCAGCATACGCTGCACTTCATACAACTCCAAATCATATTTAACTTCTTTATTTTGCGTATCAGGTCTTCTATTTGTTCCCTTTTTGGAGAGCTCTTACAAATTGCTCCTGATGCAAACTTTTGCATTGAATTCTTCATTATTATATTGTATTTCTGCAGACTTATTAACTTCAATGAAACCTACATCTGTCTGAAGGCCAATTTATATACCCACTTGTTACAAACCTCACATCTAGTTACTTTTCTATCACGTGTCTTTAGCACAGAAACGAACCAAACATATCTGGTTATTTCCTTTGGGACAGATTTGCATATCAGAGATTCAAACCACACCTGTGTTTGGTCACCTACTATTTTTTAATGATGACGCACATCAGTTATTTTTAACGATGGTGCTGTCACTATATATGTTAGGTAAGACGCGAACTGACTATTTTTAGCCATGACACACCACATTCTAGCGAGGACGCGAACCAGCTGACCCCCAAGGTGACCTTGCAAATCTAGTTACTTTTCTAATGATTTACTAAAAAGTCTAAATAAACCTCTCCGTTTAGTGTTTCCTCAAAAAAGAAAGGGCCTTTTACATAATTACCTAAGATACCACCCCAAACGTTTAAGGACCACCTAGTTTGACTCTTCGTACTTATGTGGTACGGATTTGTTGTGAAGTAATAGTGGAAGTTATGCTTATTGAAACATCCGTTTTTGTGAAGCGTTGCCTCATCTCCGAATAAAACAAAATCGAAAAAATTTCTTTGTACAATTATTTTCAAAATCATTCGCAGTCAGTGTGGTATGGGTGCATGTGGTGTCTCGGGAGAATTTTCTGAATAGATCCGTAACTAATGTCTTGCTTTCTTGAAATATTTCGGATACTTGTATGAGGATCCTCAGTAACGGCCAGTAAGCCATTTAATTCGGTTTCTTCTGTTGTAACCGTTTTTGTTTTTTCTTTAGTTTTATATAACACTGAACCATTGCGATTGAATCTATCCATTACATTTTGAAATGATCTCTTATTCGGTTGCCGACGACCTGGATATCGCTCTTGATAGACTCTTGTTGCAAGTAAACAATTCTTATTACATTCACCTAATATCTATACCACGCTACCAGTCTTCCCTTTCAAAATTCATTGTTTACTGTTGGAAAATAATCAAAATTCAAGACAATATCACAGCAATTTGATTTGAAACTGAATTGTCAATTTGTGATACATACCTTCATAGCAACCTTGATTTTAATAATATAGCAGCTTCAAACACCTTCTACCAGGACCGGCACGACCGCGTGTGCAGAGTGTGCGGAGCACACGGGCAGAGATGATTAGGGGCGCCAAAATGGCGAGAGAATGATATTAGGTATTAGATAATAAAACATAGAATACTAATTTTAATCTTAAATAAGAAACAAGAGACGAATTTTTCGTGTTTATTTCCATGTAATGTCCACGAGCCGAGCGCTTGAAGAGCGGCTTTGGCTTGTTTATTTATAACGCTAATAAAAAACGTAAAGGGAAACAGCTCAGACGAGACTCCACGATCTGCAACTTACCTATTGCGTAAGAATATAAACAGTAACTGATATCTCGAAGCATTGAAGAATTTATTATTATTACTGAATGTGCATCAGCAAATATCCGCACTTGGTTACCCATATAATGTTACACCGACATCATTACGAATGAAGTGAATGATAACATTATGTAATATAATGATTAAAGTTTCTTAGTTTTATTTAGGTTAATAACGATTTATCCTATTTATCTAATGTTTTTGTATGTCCTGAAGTATTAAATACAGTGTAATATGCATTCCGACAAGACTTCACTTGTACATTAAATCACGTTTGTACTTATGGCAAATTTTAAAAAAACAGTTACCTTCTTTAACTCGTAATGATTATCTGAGACAATATGGGAGAGTAGAGTAAAATCAATATCACCGTTAAGTTATAACTTACAAAAAATTTATGAGCCCTTACATGAAATACTTCGAGATTATGATTCACGGAATATAGCAAATTCTCTATTAACTAAAATCAAATCTTTTAAATTTATTTGTTCACACGCACACTCACGTGCACACGCACACGCACATGTACAGGTACACATACACGCACACGCACACGCAATCGCACACGTACACGCCCACGTACACGCACACCAACACGCACACGCACACGCCCTCGCAGACGAAAACTCTCATGCATACTCTCACTCACACGCACACGCAAAAAGAACACACACGCACACGCATAAGCAAGCACACGAGCAGCACACGCACAACACATGCACGCACTCGTACATGCACACGTACGTACACGCAAACGCACGCACACGCACCGGCACACTCACACGCTCAGGCACACATACGCCCACAAGCGACGCAAACTCACGCATATGCATACGAACACGAACACGCACACGATCACGAAATCGCACACCCACACGCACACGCATGCACTGACACTCACAGCACACGTACACGCACACGGGCACGTACAAGCACACATGCACGTACGCGCACACGCACACGCACGTGCAAACGCACAGGCACATGAACAGATACGTACACGCATACGCACTCACATGCATATAAACAGGCACACGTCCACACGCTCACGCACACGCACACGTACAGGCACACGCATACGCACGAGAACGAACGCGTACATACAAACGCGCAAACTCACGCACACGTACACGCCCACGTACACGCACACCAACACGCACACGCACACGCCCTCGCAGACGAAAACTCTCATGCATACTCTCACTCACACGCACACGCACACGCAAAAGAACACACACACGCACACGCATAAGCAAGCACACGAGCACGCACACGCACAAACACATGCACACGCACTCGTACATGCACACGTACACGTACACGCAAACGCACACGCACACGCACCGGCACACTCACACGTACACGCTCAGGCACACACATACGCCCACACAAGCGCACGCAAACTCACGCATATGCATACGAACACGAACACGCACACGATCACGAAATCGCACACCCACACGCACACGCACATGCACTGCACACTCACACGCACACGTACACGCACACGGGCACGTACAAGCACACGCACATGCACACGTACGCGCACACGCACACGCACGTGCAAACGCACAGGCACATGAACAGATACACGTACACGCATACGCACACTCACATGCATATAAACAGGCACACGTCCACACGCTCACGCACACGCACACGTACAGGCACACGCATACGCACACGAGAACGAACGCGTACATACAAACGCGCAAACTCACGCACACGGACACGCACACGGACAAGAACATCCACACCCACACGCACACGAACACGCAGACGCACACGCTCATGCACACGCACATTCAAATGCCCACGCACACGCACACGTCTACCCACAAGCACACGCACACGTACACACACGACACATAAGCTAAATGCACACGCACACGCACACGTACACGCCCACGTACACGCACACGAACATGTGCTCGCAGACGCAAACTCTCATGCACAATCTCACGCACACGTACACGCACACGTACACGCAAACACACACGCACACACAAGCGCACGCACACTCACGCACATACATACGAACACGAACACGCAAACGCACACGAACACGCACACCCACACGCACATGCACACTCACACCCACACCCACACGCAAACGGCACACGTACACTCACGAAACATACACTAACGCACACGTATACGCCCACGTACACGCACACCAACACACACACGCACACGCACTCCCAGACGCAAACTCTCACTCACACTCCCACGCACACGCACACGGAAATGCACACGCACTCGCACACGCGCACTCACACGCACACGCACTCGCACACGCATACGCAAACACACACGCACAAGCACATGCACACGCACACGTATATGCACACGTACACGCATACGCACAAGTACATGCACACGCACACGCACACGCTCACGAAGACACACATACCGCACATACAGACGCACAACCACAGGCACACGCATACGTACACGAACAATCACACCCACACGCACAAACACGTGCACACACCCGCAGACGCACACGCTCACGCACACGCACACGCAATGCACAGGCACACGCACACGCACACCCACAAGCACACGAACACGCACACGCACACGCACACGCACATACAAACTCGCAAGCATACGCACACGCACACGGACACAAACAACCACACCCACACGTACACGAACACGCAAACACACCCGCATACGCACACGCTCACGCACACGCACACGCAAATGCACACGCACATGCACACGAGCACCCACAAGCACACGAACACGCACACACACACGCACTCGCACACGTACTGGCACACGCCCACGCACATGCACACGCACACGCAGTCGCAAACGCAAACGCACACGCACATGCACACGCACACGAGCACGCACACGCCCACCCACACGCACACGTACACGCACACCCACACGCACACATACATGCACGACACATACGCTAACACCCACGCACACGCACGCGTACACGCCCACGTATACGAACACGAACACGCACACGCACACTCACTCGCACACGCACACGCACTAGCACATGCACACGCACAAGTACATGCACACGTATACGCACACGCACACGTACACGTACACGCACACGCACCCGCACACTCACACGCACATGCTCACACATACGCACACGCACACACAAGCGCACGCACACTCACGTACATACATACGAACACGAACACACAAAAACTACACGAACACGCACACCCACACGCACACGCACACGCACACGCACACGTACACGCACGAAACATACGCTAACGCACACGCACACGCACTCGTAGACGCAATTCTCATGCACACTCTCACGCACACGCACACGCAAACGCACCCGCAAACGCATAAGCAAGCACACGCACACGCACAAACACATGCACACGCACACGTACATGCACACGTACACGTACACGCACACGCCCACACAAGCGCACGCACACTCACGCTTATGCATACGAACACGAACACGCACACGAACAGGAACACGCACACCCACTCGCACACGCACATGCACTGCCACACGCACACGCACATGCACACGCACGAGCAGACGCACAGCACACGCACACACACACGACATCACACACGCACACACACACGCACTCACACACGCACACGCACAGCACACGCACACGGAAACACCTAAGCCCACGCACATGCTCAGGCACATGCACACGTACACGTACACGCACACTCACATGCAGATGAACACGCACGCGTCCACACACACGTTCACGCACACGCACACGTACATGCAAACCCATACGCACACGAGCACGCTCACGTACATACAAACGCGCAAGCACAGGCACACGCACACTCACACGGACACGAATAACCACACCCACCCGCACACAAACACGCACACACACACCCGCAGACGCACACGCACTCGCACACGCACACGCACACGCACACGCATGCGCACACGCACACGCATACCCACACGCACACACACACGCACACGCACACGTAAACGTACACGCGCATGCACACGCACACGCACACGCACACGCAAACGCACACGCACACGCACACGCACACGCACACGCACACGCATACACAAGCGCTCACGCACCGACACGCACACGCACTCGTAGAATCACACCCCGGTGATCACGCAAACGCACACACACGCACACGCACACGCATACGAATACGCACACCCACACGCACACAAACACGCAAACGAACACGCACACGCACACAAACGCTCACGAACACGCACACGCACACACACGCGCTCGCGCACACCCACAAGAACACACGTACTCGCGCATGCGCACACGCACACGCACATGCACATGCACTCGCACATGCACACACTGGCGCACACATACACGGACACGCACACGCACCGCAGAGGCACAGGCACTCGTACACGCTTACGCACGCTCACACGCTCACGCACACGCACAAGCACACGCACACTCAGACGCACACGCACACCCAACCGCGCACACACACGCACCCACACACACACACACATACACTCACACACACACCCACACACACCCACATGTATACGAACAAGATCACGCACAAGCTCTCGAACACATACAGCCTCACGCGCATGCACTGGCACACATACACGCACATGCAAACGCACATGCACACGCACACACACACGCACACAAAGACGCAAACGCACACGCACACGCACACACACACGCACACGAACACGCACACCCACACGCGCATGTACTATCACACGAACACGATCACTCACAAGCAAACCCACACGCACACGCACAGGCACACGTACACTCACATGCACACGAACACGCACACGCACACGCACACCTGTGCGCACACACACGTACACGCACACGCACATTCACGCACACGCACACAGACATACAAGCGCACATACCCGCACGCACTTGCGTACGAACACGAACACGCACACGTACACGTACACCCACACGCAAACGCACAAGCACACGAACACGCGCGCTCACATGCACACGCACACGGACACGCCCACGCACATGCTCACGCACACGCACACGTACACGCACACGACCACGTACAAGCACACGTACACGCACATGCACACGTACTCGCACACGCACACGCACACGCACGTGCAAACGCACACGCGCATGAACAGATACACGTACACGCACACGCACACTCACATGCACCTGAATACGCACACGTCCACACACACGCTCACGCACACGCACACGTACACGCAAACGCATACGCACACGAGCAAGCACACGCACATACAAACTCGCAAGCACATGCACACACACACACACTACACGGACACGAACAACCTCACCCGCACGAACACGAACACTCACACGCACACGCACACGTACACGCACATGCACACGCACACGCGCGCACACACGCACACGCACACGCACACGCACACGAACACGCACACGCACACGGACACGCACGCCCACACGCACACGCACACGCACACATTAACGCTCACACGCCCACACGCACACGCACACGTACACGCCCACGCACACGCACTCGTAGACGCATGCTCTTTTGAACACGCACACGTAAACGCACACGCACACGCACACGCACACGCACACGCACACGCACACGCACACTCACACGCACACGAACATTACACGCACACGCACACACAAGCGCATACGCACACCCACACGCACACAAACACGCACACGCACACGAACACGCACACCCACACACGCGCACGCGCACACCCACATGAACACAAATGCACGCTCATGCGCACATGCACACGCACACGCACATGCACTCGCACACACTCGCGCACACGTACACGGACACGCACACGCACCGCAGGGGCACACGCACTCGTACACGCTTACGCACGCGCACACGCTCACGCACACGCACAAGCACACGCACACACGCACCACACACACACACATACACTCACACACACGCACACGCACACGCACACGAACACGCACACCCACACACACTCACACACACACCCACATGTATACGAACAAGATCACGCACACGCTCTCGAACACATACAGCCTCACGCGCATACACTGGCACACGTACACGCACATGCAAACGCACATGTACACGCACACACACGCACACGAGAACGCCCACCCACACGCGCATGTACTATCACACGAACACGATCACGCACAAGCAAACGCACACGCACACGCACAGGCACACGCACACTCACATGCACACGCACACGCACACGCACACCTGTACGCACACACACGTACACGCACACGCACATCCACGCACACGCACACAGACATACAAGCACACACACACCCGCACGCACATGCATACGAACACGAACACGCACATGCACACGTACACCCACATGCACACGCACAAGCACACGAACACGCGCGCTCACATGCACACGCACACGCGCACTTACACGCACACACAAGCGCTCTCACGCCCACACGCACGTGCATACGAAAGCGAACACGCACACGCACGCGCACCCGTACACCCACACGCACGAGCACATGCACACGAACGCGCGCGCCCACATGCACAAGCACACGCACACGAACACGCACGCTCGCAGGCGCATGCACACACGCACACGTGCATGCGCACACACACACGCACACGTTCACGCACACGCACATGCACATGCACACGTACACGCACACACACGCACAGGCACACGTACACGCACACGCACTCGCACACGCAGACGCTCACGCCCACGCACACGTTCACGCACACACAAGCGCAAATGCACATGCACACGCACACGCACACGCACGCGCACAGGCATACGCATACGCAGACGCAGACGCACACGCACATGTGCACGCCCTCGCACACGCACTGGCACACGCACACACATGCACACGCACACGCACACGTACTTGCACATGCACAAGCACACATACACACACAGGTACACGCGCATGCTGACACGCGCACGCACACGCACACGGACACCCACTCGCACACGCACACGCTGAAGCATACGCACGCGCAGACGCACACGCACACCACACGCACACGCACAAGCACACGCAGGCGCAAACGCACACCCACAAGCAGACGAATACGCACACGCACACGTAGACGCACACAAGCACGCACACGCACACGCACACACACACGCACACGCACACGCACACGCACACGGACACGCACACGCACACGTACACGTACACGCTCACGTACTTGCATACGCACACGCACGCGCACATGTACCTGCACACGCACACGCATACGCAAACCCACACGCACACGCTCACGCACACGTACACGAACACGTACACGCGCACGCACACGCACACGCACACGCGCACTCACGCTCGTACGCACACACAAACACTCACACACGAACATTGTGTGCAATTCCTCTGTTCGGCCTTTTTTGTATCTAGAAGAATGAATTATCTATTTTTGCGAAGAAGTTATATTTACTTAGGTTTATTACTAAATACAATTCACAATGAAACGTTTTTAACTAAATATTTTAGTGCAATAAACGATACATTTTCACATAAAAAATGATGCAAAAGGTGTTTGTGTTTTGTACAACGATCTTTATTTAAACGTTTAAATAAAGATCGTTGTTCAAAACACAAACACCTTTTGCATCATTTTTTATGTGAAAATGTAGCGTTTATTGCACTAGTGGTATTTAAAGTTTTACACATTTGGCAGGAATGGTTTCTCACTGTACGTGTACGTGTACATTCGTGCAAGACGTTAGGTTGAAGAATCAAATATCTGCTCAAATTTGTTTAATCGACTTACGATGTATATTATTTTAATATAACTTCGACCACCAAGTAACATTCTATTTCATATGTTTGTGTCCATTTATGATGGTTATAAACTATTATTTAATTAACTAGTAAACTTCCTTTATTATAAACTAAACATATATTGTACAAAGGAGCAGGCTTCTAATTTCGATCCCTTAATAGCCTTTTCAAGTAGAATGCGTTCCAAAAATGTGATTATTTTCTAGAACCCGGTATTTCCGCTTGCTGCAAGCTCTTGCGAAAAGGGCTTTATCAAACAATTTTGCAATTTATTCGTTTAGAGTGAATTTTTGTTACCAACATTTTTTTTATCCGTGCGAATGAAATTGAAAGTCTAAAAACTATAAGAAATCTAAAAAATTTGCTTTTACGATTGATATTTAGGTATTAGAGCTTAGGGTTGCAATATGTAACTTTTAGAGGAATTTCAAATTCTTTGACATCCGATCTTCAAACAGAATGCTTCATTGAGCAATTTTACATCCAATTTCAAAAATAAATCATTTATTGACTTAGTTTCTTTGCGGTAAAAATAAGCGGCTGATTTGGGGATAAAAATTTCAGTGATCAAAGCTTACATCACCTTTCGTGTTTACGTACTACCCAGTTTAACCTTCTGGAAATATCTCACAGTACCTAAAGGATTTAGTATCTCTTTATAATCAATATCTTGTAAGTGGAAAAGAAGCATTTGTAAGATCAAATAATACATTATTATACAAGAATAGCTAGTTTAGAAACTTGTATTTGTTTAGAGGTTTAATATGGACTTTATAAATACTATAAATATGAACACATTTAAGGGAAACGGAATTAATATGCCAATCTGGAGCTTTTATTGCACTACTGTTGAAGTTTAAAACATAATTAACTTAAATATTTTACATAACATTCTCGATTTCGTAAGAGTACGCGTTGAAATCCTCTCAGCATAATGGTTTTCATTTCCTTTGGAAATACTTTTCTCATATCAGATACCGTATATTTATCTTTATAAACTTCTCCGATTAAAAATATGCCAATTTGATATAGTATTGCTGTTGAAAATAAAGCAATAACTCTATCTTTGATGCACTTGTCTATTTTTAAATAATAGAGATAATAATAATGTGACTATTAATTGATTAATTGATTGATTAATTTATACATTTCAGATAACTATTAAAATAGTAACAAACTAAAAATACGAAAGAAGTCAAATAGACTTGTGTTATTGAAAATTCAACAAAAAAACTACTGAATACGGTGGTATAAAAACTTATTTAGTATTGAATTAATAATATATTGCAAATTTTCAAAATGGCCACCTTTCGCAGCAACACAAGCCCTGTAACGCGTTTTAATATTTGCCGAAACTTTTAAAAGAGCTGCCTACCTTTCTTTAACATCCTCTGCTGCAGCCACGATTTTTGCCACTAATCCTAACTCTGTGTTTACTGGTGTCTTGATATAACCTCACCAAAATAATCTAATGGAGTTGCGTCTGGACTCCGGGCTTACCACTAAACAGGACCGTTCCTACCGATTCACCTGTTTGGATACTGTCTGCTTAGCAATAACGTAATTTGTGGCAAATCTTCTGAAAGTTCTGATAACACAGTATCTAAAAATATGGCAATTTTCCCAATTCAAACGGTATAGTAGAAGTTATGGTCCGATTGCATAATTTCCTATAGTACTATCCCATACACTCATCGCAAAACGTTCCTGATGTGCACAAGGAAACGTTGCACGTGTATCTTCGTCATCCCATACGTGAAAGTTTCTCGAGTTAAATACTCCGTCTCTGGTAAAACAAGCTCCGTCCGTAACCAAAATAAATTTTTGAAAATTTTTCTGCAGATTACACCGGCGCAAAAGCCAGCTACAGAACAATAGCCTTGGCTGAAAGTCTCCAAGCTCCAAAGCTTGCACGTTTTGTCTGGAATACGGGTGGAGGCCTTGATCATGTAAAATATTCCAAATTGTCACATGATCGGCGTTCAACCTTCTACCCATTACTCGAGTGCTTACCGAAGGATCGTTTTCAACTATTTCAAGTATACGTCCTTCAAGTGCAGGGATTCTTCGAAATCTATTAGAGTTTCCACCAATTTTTGGATGAAAGCATCCATTTTCCTCTAAACGTCTGAAACTTTTCTAGAGATATGTACACATGGTTGATGGCCATGTGGATATCTTCTTCGATATAATCTTTGAGCTTCTTGCGCATTTCGTTTCCTCAAAAACCAACAGGATACCAAGAAGTTCTAAATTGTGGTAAATGTTCATTTTTATGCCTGTAATTAAAGCAAAAAAGCAAAAAAATAGTTTATGCACACTACAAAACAGCTAAACACTAATTTATAGAAAACCCCAAAAGACTAATACCAAACAGAAGAAGACTAATTTTACAAAACAGCAAAAATGACGTTTATATCATCGGCCCAGATTGATTTATTTTTCAATAACACAAGGCTACATGACTTCTTTTGTATTTTAAGTTTGTTACTCCTTTAATAGTTATCTGAAATTTATCAAGATTTATTGCATAAATACGAAAAAATTATTCAAATGCATGTTGTAGGAGACAATTAAGCATTTTATAAGTGTTTACCTATTTAAAAATCCACGGGATGGTTATACAAATATCATCATTTGAAATCTTTAATCGGCCGCCATTTTGTTATTTTTCAAAATATGAAATAACTATAAATACAAATGTTTTAGAAAATGCAGATTTTAGACATTTTTAAATTTTTAGAACATTTAAAATAAGGAAGAGTTCGAATTACGAAGACCAGAGGTCCCAAATCAATATCTGTTACTAAAAAAAGTTGTTTCGATGAGTTCTAACTACCATTTTCGGGTGTTACGGCTTAGTATTTACACCCTGATATACAATACGTATAATTAGGGGTTTATTTGCAAACTTTTATTTGAAAGGTTTCAATATGTGTTTGATTCATGGAGTGACTCTTTATAAATGTGCAAGACCTCTGCATATTTCATTATCTTGATTTTTACGGAGTTGTGATGAGTTAATATTTGTGGTAGGCGGTGTATTATTATGAAGCCGCATGGCAAGGTTTTCCTGAAAGAATAATAATACACCGCCTACAACAAATACCAACTCAAAATAATCAATTCAAAATCAAGATAACAAAGTATACAGAGGTCTTACATATTTAGAAAACGCCGGGCCACAATTCAAACACATAATTTAAAATAATAGTTGCACATAAACCCCTCATTAAGATTAGGTTGTCAATTGGAGGCTTAATCCATTGAGAATAAACATCGTCTCTGCTTTGATAGCTCAAAAATATTAGCTAAAGAAGGAAATCTCACAAAAAAAAGTCTTATTAAACGCTTGTGCTTGAAATGTGCCATATAAACAATAATAGTAAGTATTCAGTAAATAATAGAGTGGACCTGGACATAGTAATATGAGCCCACTATTCAATTTCTTATTAAATATATTATTCCATAGACAGTCCATATTCATTGTCTTCATTTATGGGGCATTTCGAATTTCCCGCTATTATACCTTATTCAAAATTGGTACTTCTGTCCTTTTATATTTGATAACTTCCCTTATCCAAACACATTTGTCACATTAAAATTCAAAAACCACCTTTCGCCTGTCTTCCATCTTGCCAAGTTTTGCTACTTTAATTACTCTAATTTAAGGTTAATAGTAAGAATAACATACACGCAAAGTAACGTGGAGGTAATGTTTTGTTTAATATAAAATTGTATTGCTCAAAAGATATATTATATATATATATATATATATATATATATATATATATATATATATATATATATATATATATATATATATACATACTACACTTACGCACCTATATACGAGAATATGTGTATGTGCCGCCTGGCACCTCATATACGGAAATGGGCGGCACTCACGTCACCAACAACTTTTATTTTGGGATACGGGTAACGCTACATTGTCAACAGATGCACCTTCTTTGTATATTTTTATTTACTTAATGGTAGAGTACATCTTTGTTCCCGTCAAGGTGGAAAATTGTCATTTCTTTATAAATTAGTTTCTCCATGTGCTTTGTTTCTGTTTTTAGATTGATTGTTTAATTATACATTTATAGTCCAAAAAAGTTAATCCCAGTTATATAGCAAATTAAGTTCTGAAAAATATAAAAAACTTTTTATGTGAATTTCAAAAAATAAACGCAGCTTCTCTAAAAATCTATAACTCCTTTAATGGCTTGTAATTGACTTATTTGATTGGGTATTATTTGTTTGTTTGATGCAGTTTAGGCCTGTTTGGGGCAAAAGGAGCATATTAGAAACTCATAATCTTAATTGGCTTAAATGTCATATGCAAACCTACATTCATTAAATAGCACGTAGTGAGGTTTGATGTCACTAAGCTCGTTATTTTACAACTTTTAATTAGCTAGGAATTATCATTTTTGCTATTTTGCATCGTGTGAAATAGTATTAATTATTATTTCTTCTTCAATTTAAATTAATATTGACTGTTGGTCATTCTGTGGAACCGATTATAAATTTTTATATATACTTAATCGTATTCTACTATTTGGCAAATGAATAAATAAAATCGCAAAGGTAAACCGGAAATTCCAGTGAAGGTTGATATTTAACAATGACTTCTTGTGCACAATTAACTAACTGGTAGTAAACGAAGATCTCTTTAGACCTTTACACCGTATTTCTTTTAAAATAGAAATACCTGGTGAGGAGCAACACACGACCTTAATAAATTCCAAAGTGCGAAATTACGAAAAGCAAATATACTAACACAGTTCTTAAGGTTCCTACTACTTATATTCTGGAATACATACAAACGAAACAATATACAGTGGTGGTGGGAATTAAATGTTCTTAAAACGTAAATAATATTTAAAAAAATTACTCTAACACCTTTATAGGTCAATCAACCTTTCACTACTCAACAAACATCCAAAATTGTTCATACATATAATTCCTGAGATCTTGTATCAGGTGTAATATCCTACCCACTGGGGTTGATTTTCTTCAATTAATCTTGGGTATGTATGTACACTCGCACTACTAATAACCTGTCTTTACTAGGTTTTATCACAGGTCGTCGCACTATACTCTTATTAAATATCCGTTTTCATTCACGCCTTTAAACGCGTGTAAAAATTGTGAAGTTTGATTTACTGACTGTACTTCTAAATATTTGTCACTGGATATTTTCATTACACTTGATCACTAAACCCTTAATTGTGTATGAATGGCCGATTAAGTGGTGTTAATAAACGCACATATGTTGAACTCAGTACTATTAATGTCAATTGCAAAGATTAACGCATATTTATTTAGTTGCCTGAAGGAACACCAATTTTTTTTTCAATCGCGCTGATTTAATACACAACACTTTTCTAATTGAACTATTGCCTAATTCCTTTCACTCGTAAACCTTTAAATACTTCATCCCTAAAGTGGATTTCTTTTTTGTATGGAACTTCAAAATTGCGATTAAGGATACCGCGTATGCTAGTTAATGTTTGTTTACGCTTGTTTGTTGTTGAAGAAAAGAAAAAAAGGCGAGGAAAGTATTTGATCCTTGGTTTGTTAGATGCTTGAGTTACGTGTAATTGAGTAATCAGGGATTAACAAATTAAATTTTTTAGTTGCGTGAGGTTGTGATTATTAAAATGCTAATAAAATTGTTATGACACGAAAAAGATTTGTTTTCTGGTCTTTTGGCACTACCTGTATGTTGCCCCATTGGATTCGGTGTCCTTCGTTCCAGATATTTTCGACGATTCTTGATCTGTTTGTTTCACCTTTGCATTTGTGATTCTTGTGTTCCTGAGTTCTGACTTTGAGTGGTCTACTGCTCTCTCCTATTTATGGTTTGCCGCATTCGCATGGTAGGTTGTATATACAATTCTTGGATTTCTGGCTTCGTTGTGTGGTTTGGTCTTGGTTAGTATGCCCCTGTGCCAAAGTACGAAGGTATCGTCTACGCATTCGTTTTTCCATGAATTCGGATATCGTTTAATCTTCGAATGTATATATTGTTCCCTATGGGTAATAGTGGGGAACCGATCGCTATCCCAAACTCTTGTTGGTAGAATTTGTGCTCTACTTGGAAGTATTTTGTTCTCATGCAAATTGTCAGAGAGTTTCATCCTTTTCCAGCCTGTATATTATGATAGTGCCTTATCGATGAGCACATTTGTGAATAGGCTCCCTTCGTAGTTGGGTTGAGAGTATCTGATGATTTCCACGAAGTCTGCTTATTCTTGCGCACAAACTCGTTTTTTCCTGATAATGGTGTGATAATTCTTAGCAAATAGTCTGCTAATGGATGACAAGGCGAAATTTTCGACCCCACAATTGGTCTTAGAAGAATTTTTTCCTTGTGGATATTTGGTAGGCTGTACACATGCGGAGGATTGCTGTAGTGTGGGGTTTGTAATCGCTCTCGTCCAATAGTTGTTGGGTAAGTCTCCATATCCATTAACAGAATCGCTCTTCCTTTGTCTGCCTTTGTTATGCGTTTAGTCATGAATGCTTTTACTATCTATTAACAGTATTTGTGATGTGTTATTTGTGAATTGGTACGTATTTTGCTATTAACTGTTCATTTTTTATCACGAATTTAACGTTTTGTTCGCTTTTTGGGTTCAAGTGTTTGCTTTTGTGTCATGAGATGTATAATATTCCCTTTCACTGTTTAAAATTTTTACCAATTTGTACGTAGTTTGTCACACACAGGCTCATAGTTTGCGTTCAGTTATTTGATATTGCGAACATTTTGTTACCAGAAATAAAAATATTGTGATTTGTATTTAATTTTTTACGAATTACATAATACGCATATTGTCAAGATTTATGTTACTGAATGAAGAAATGCTTATCTATACGTATAGTTTTTACAAACCCTCCAAAATTTTCATTAACCCTAGAATACTGGACTTCTTCAAAGATACGTTAATACTGGAGTATCGTAAAATTTACGACTTTTATTAAAACACTAAATTTAAAAAATGCATGTATTACAAAAAATCTACAAAAGTATCAAAAAATATAATATACTTTTAGGCTTGAAAAAAAAATGTTTTCCCAGAAGAAAACTTTTAAACTGTTTCACAGAGAGTACATATATTTCCACGATGTTCACCACATATGGCTTGCGTGCACTGGTTACAATATGTAGTGGTCATACGTCTTTTATTACTGGGACAGTAGAAACAAACTTTTCGTTTTTTATTTTGACACTCTGGTCTCACATTTTCTATAGAAATATTTAGAATATCACCAATATCTTGCCGGATATTACGACGCAATGTTTTAGTATTTATCCTCGCTTTAAGCCATGGTTCCGCAAGAAAACGACTTAATTCAATCATATAGTGATATCTACTCAACGGTTGTGTTCTTTGGTTGAGTTTATTTGAAGTATAAATTACGTAAAAATCTATGCTCGCAATATTTATTATGTCTTAAAATATGACCATCGGCCACCTTCGGGTTTTACGACCACAATTCATATTAGAGCACATTTGGTCGAATGTGTCCTGTCGCTGATAATTCAGCCCCTTCGTGAAGAGTGGATAAAAGTAAAACAATTTTTTTCTTTTTTGGCATGTACGATACCATTGTCTTCATCTGATCGTAACAAAACATGGACGTGTTCGGACTTCTACCTGTAACATTTAACATTTCCTTGGGAATTTCTTTTTTGTTTTTACGGAGAGTGCCTATTATAGTAAGTTTATAGGGATCTTTCAGTAAATCATCAGTCAAACTTACCGATGTAAACCAATTATCCATGGTGATATTTCTGTTACTACCATCGGCAGATTTAGTAAGCTCTTGAACAAAGTATGTAGGCAATGGCAATCCGTTTGTTTTCGTGGATTTTCCTAAATAAGGACTGGCATCTATCATGTATTTTGAAGACGAATCGCACACCATGATTATTTTGATGCCATATTTGGACGGCTTACTCGGTATGTACATTCGAAAAGGACAACGCCCGCGAAATCCAACCAGCTGCTTATCAATGGTTAAGTATGAAGAAGGTGTGCAAACGAATCTGCCTTTTTTCTTTCCGGTCTGGTTTCTTTGTCATCAAACCTAAGAGAATTTATTAGGAATGAAAAGCGCTCACCGCTCATGCAAGTTTTGTAAAATGTTCCTAATAATTTAGTGTCGAACATATATTTTGGAGACAAATGATTATCTTTGTTCGCTTCAGATCTTATCAAAATTGCAATAAGAGCTTTTATCTCATTTTTTGTTGTTTGCGAAATATTAGCATTGCTTTTATATTTTTGTGCCTGCCTGGAAATTTGGGAATTTGTATGTAAAAGTATTGTATCTAGAATTTCATTTGAAAAGAAGTGCAAAAAAAATTTATCCAAAGTTGAACACTTTGCGGCATCCCCTTTAGGACCGGGTAAAAAGCGAATAATGTTCCTTGCTTTAGATTTTCCACGCCTTGAAGGTATTTTCGCTGACCATTTTTTCCTTTTCAAGGAGGTGTTTTTCGGATTTATAACATAGCGAGGTAAAAAATGGTTATTTTCCCTATTACTCTCTGATTCATTAGTTACTGCAGACGAGCCGTCCTCAGATAAATTGGACTGATCTGCGATGGTTGGAAATCCTCGAACATCAATGTCATCGCCATTATTTTCTTCTGAACGCTTTTGTTTGGCAGTTGAAGAGTTTTCGGATAGATTGGATTTATCGGCGTTGGCTGGATGCTGCTGTATAAAAATATCATCATCACTTTCATCATCTGAACTTTCTGCTTCGTATTCTATATTGCCCTCCTCCCAGTCACTTCCGCTGTCTTCAAAAGGTTCGGGTTCAGAGTCTTCTTCAGCCATTATACGCTGTATTCTAGCCTCTATTTCTTCTCGTGTCAAGGATTTTTGATCCATATTCTTTACAAAAATTACAAATAATTATTTAAAACTTTCAAGATATCAAAAAAGTACATTACTTCTCAAAAACACAAACACCAACCCAATTTTATCAGCGTACGAGGGTACAATAATATAAGAATAAAAAGTAACGTGAATACTGAACATTCGTAAAATTTGCGACGAGTCAATGAAATATGCGATTTCGCGCTAAAAATTACGATAACCGTATGCACCACCGTCTAGCTGATGATTATTTCGGAAATTAGCTAGCGGCGCGCAGCGAAACATGACCCGGAAGTACCCGATCTTAAACGACTTTTCAGGGGCGTTGTAAATTTTACGAATGTCCAGTATTCTAGGGTTAAATGAATATATAATTTTGGCATTGTATTATGCTTAATACATGTTCATCGCTTCGTATTTACATTTATGTTATCGAACAAAACGAATGGTAGGGGACAAAATCATCGATTACTACGAATATACCATAAGAACTCTCTTTCTCTTTACAGGCAGATAAGAGAATTACGTTCCTTTGCTAATTAAAATTTAGGGTGAAGCAATGATTTGGGTTTCATCAAAATTTTTAAAACGCCAAATCGAATACATTGCTATAGAAATTGACGGACGAACAATTAAGGAGTCGTCGTTTTTGCCAATAGGTTGACTTTACCTTTCATAGTTGGTTGCTATGTGGTTATTTACCGTTCTACAGAATAGCAAATAAAAATAAGCGTTTAGTCATTGGTATATTTGTATCTACGGAAATCATGACTGCTCTATAATTTCCTTTTCTTAACTCAACCAAACAATTAAAAAAATGCATCGGATGAAAAACACGAATAACTTAAGTAGCCCCAGACAATATGAAGATTTCACTTCGTTTAGTCTCAAAACAATATTTTCGATCAGTAAATAACCCTTAGCGTTCCTTTACTTAATATACTAGAGTGATTGTGAACTCTAAAGCAATATTTATAAAAGTATTAGATTTTACACTGAATTATTGTTTGTTATTAGTTTTAAATAAACCTCTCTGCGCAGTTTTCATGTTGTCTGTGTTTTACCGCAAATAAAACACTATTTTTACCACCGATGTTAGATGGAAAATAATCATGTCTCTGTGTTGATTTGATAGAATGATGGCCAATCAACTAATTTCCTTTAAATTCTCTTTCCAAATTTCTACATCGACGCTTTTTTAGCTTTACAAGCATTCCTATTGTCCTTAATTCTATTCAGACGTGTTAAAAAGTATACATTTTTGCTTAACTTTCAAACTACTACTTTACTATTAAATTGCATTAACAGGGATGCAATACATTTTTTTCAAGTGATGGCGTATACTAAACCTTTCAATTCATGAAAATTCAGGAATTTCAAGCAATTGTGAAATATTGTTTCAAAATTCTTACATTATAAAAAGTTTAATTGTAAAGATATACAAGTATATACACACTGTGCTACAATATTCACAGGACACCAATAACTAGAAAGACCACATTGCGTAAATTCAATTAATTTGTGTAACCAGAAATCAATTTGCTAACGGGTTTTCTGTTTACTTTGGCTGAAACCTACATTAGCTTTATACCTTTGTTAGAATTTAGTTGGAATTTAATTAAAAGATTTTATGTGTGTTTCATCGTAACGTCCTTTATGACCGTAAAACGAATTAGTGATTAGTTTGAAATAGAAAAGTTCTGAAGTAGTAACTTACTTATGTAATAGCCACAAAATATTTTATTGCCACAATTGTAAACTTTTGCTTAATTATAAATTAGGAAACTTTTGTATGTCAGTAAATCATTTTCCAGTTCAAACTGAGTAATACTTTTAACAGCAACACTATGATGATAAATGTAGCCCCAATAGGTCTGCGGATAACTATTTGTTATGGAAAATATACGACTCTAACGTAAAAAGAAAAAAAAACTAAAGTTTGGTTAATGCGACAATCTGAAGGAAATAAATTTTGATAACTGTTGATCACATTAATTCATCGTTTAATGTTGTGGTATTGTAGGTATTAGGTGTATTTATGATGTAGCACAGTTCCTTAAATATAATCTTTGTGGTATTTGCGCATGGTTACCCCCAACAATTAATTTTAATGGCTACGTAGTACTTTAGTGTCACACGGGCTCTACATAGCGGAAATTAGTTTTAGTTTCACTGATAATGTTCTAACTATTCATTAAGTTTACTGGTTTGCCTGTTGGTCCGTTTTCCCGGACCGGAGGTTATTTATTATCGTGCGCATTGTTGAAAACCTAAATGCAAATATAGGCGTCGGCTATTACAATGTAAAGGATATCTAGAGAATGAGTAGCTCATAAACAGTTAAACGACGCTTAAGCGTTTATTGAAATTTAATTAGAAACTAAAAGTCTTATATATCGCATAGCTACACTCTTTCTAGACTTACCAAACTAGGGTACGCTCCTGCTATCTTAGTCAGTTAATTATGTACAACTAGGTCTACAATCTCTTCAAAACTAAAGCCCTTAAGTATAATTATTACCACTCTATTCCTGTCTTGTTTGTCACAGATGGCGAATTCCTGTCCACAATGTAATCGAAAGACTTGTACCTCAATTGCGCACACTAATAAAAATACAATATCGGAAGCTATTTTAAAAATATTCCTTTTTCTGCAAGAGAAATTTCATATCTGATATTACCGTTAAGTAGTAACAGAATTTTCTTTAGAACAAAAGGTGGTGAAGCTCTCGCGAATGTTCTCTTCACTATACTAAATATTCTTTTTGTGGTTTTTCATTATTTCAGATTTCTTTTTAAAGTAGTTCATGGTTTCTTTACCTTTTTGTTCTATTTAATTAGAATGAAAGGGGATTTATAACCTTTTTTGTAAGTTTTTCGAATTTGAAAAAAAAATTACCTTTATTATCTTTTAAATTAAACACTATACTTTCTAAGTAGATAGGATCAGTAAACAAAAATTTACTATTGCATAAGAACGTAATTGGTAATTTTGAATATAAGAAGACAGTTCTATTAGAAGCGAGAAATCAGCATTAACAGCCTGGCGGTCGTTTAATACTAGAATCGCCGCACAGTTGTAATAAATAGAACTGACCGACATAAGAATAGGCTGTTTTAAAATGCTGTTTATTCAGAATTTTAATATAAATTTACAAATTAAATATCTGGTATGTAACAACACACTACCTTCCAACCCACAAAATGGAAATTCACAGAAATGAAATAATTGTTAAAAAATTTTTTTTCCAATACTAATAAACCAACCTCTTTTATAGTAAGTTAATAACGAAAACAGGCAACATTGTAAAAACAATAATCTACGTCAAACAGATGTTTAAAATTTTGTCAGAAAGAGTATAATAAACATCTAGATGCCAAATTTAAAAAAAATTTTAAAGCCGCCCGCTCCTATAAGAATATTAATAGTACACTTTAAGCATTTTCAATCATATCTATTTAACTTTCACGCTTATTTCGCTTTGTATCAAGAAACTTTATAAGGAAGAGTCATCTAAAATTAAATTTTGTATAAAAAATATGCCTACACATTTTCTTATAACATTAATCCTTATTCAGATATTGAAAAATTTGAACTAACACTTAAATTCTTCCATAGGAACGATTTTGCCGCTAAATTACTTGTCATATTAAAAAATTGAACACAATTAATCTATATGATTAAGGTCTATATATTGGTATTCTTATATCTTTCAAAAATACAGCTGCTTCAGAAATATTTAACAAAATTGAAAAACAACTCCTAATAAACCCCGCCTCACCACCGCTGAATTTCTTCCAAATTCTAATCATCTACAGGAGAAATAAAAGTAAACCTAAATACAATACTTTAATAATGTACATGTTTTCGTTCTGGAGTTATTGTCTACACTAACATACAACCACACACACACACACACGCACACACCACGCACCCACGTCCACACACACGCACCACGTACACACACGACACACGCACACAACACACACGCACACACCACACAGCACACACACACACACACACACACGCACACACACACACAGCACACACGCACACACACGCACACACACACACCACACACGCACACACACACACACACACACACACACACGCACACACACACACACACACACACCACACACCACACACACACCACACACACACACACACACCACACACACCACACACACACACACCACACACAGCACACCACACACACACACACACACACCACACACACACAGCACCACAGTCTAGCAGACACCACACCAACACACACACCCACACACACACACACACACACCACACACACACACAGCAGCACAGGCACACAGCACAACACACACACACACACACACGCACACCACACACGCACACACCACACACACCACCACAGCACACACACACAGAAACACAGATCACACACACACACACAGCACGCACGCAGGCACGCACGCACAGCACAACGCACAGCACCACACACCGCACGCCACCCACTGCACACACACACGCTACCACACACACACATGCACCACCGGTCACGACACCACGACACACACACACGCACCACGCACCACGTCACCACGCAAACTGTATGACTTAAGCAATGCTTATAATAATTAAGATATTGTTTTTACATCATGTATTGCACTTGCAACAAGTACACCTGTAACGATACTTTATCGACCTATTACAATGCAAGGAAAATTGTCATTGTATAATCTGTCGGAAAGTACTAGCTGGAGTTTTATCGATGATATTTGTTTATCTGACGAAGTTAAATCTTCTAATTTTTTTTATATTATTTATAATTATTTTTGTTATTGGAGGTCGACGAGAAACAAATACAATTAATTGTTACAATGAGAAAGTAGAAAACATGAGGAATGTGTTAATAGTACTCAAAGAGCGTCATAAGAAACTAAGAAACACGAGGCTAGTACAACACTTATCGTAAATAACACAAATTAGAAAAAAAGAGCATCAAAAATTATAGAAAATTATCAATCTTTTAAGAACTCAAATTTTAATCCAAAAGCGATTTGGCTGGGGATAAAAAGCTAACGGCTTAGTGATCCTTCAACTCTTAAAACTGCACGAAAAATGAATGACTTTCTTATTAATGTCACTCATGAAACTAATATCAATCTTCCTGTACATGATAATAATCCCAACTGCTATCTAAATAAAATTGAGGTAATAACTGTACCAGAAATTCACTTTCGCTAAATATCATTTAACAAACTGCGAAGTAGCATTAAAAATAATAATTGTAAAGATCCGTTTGATTTAGAAGTAGCTATTATAAAAAATGTAATAATAACGCGATTTATATTCCACTTACAAAAGTTATAAATGCTTGTATTTGTATATCGTTCTTTCCGTCTTGAAAATTTCAAAGAGCAGCACAGAAATTACAAATTATGGATTACATGAACTGTATTTAGTAGTCAGTTTGGTTTCCATAATGGAATGTCAAGCGGTAGTGGAATTTTGAGACTTACAAATTTTAAAATTGACTGTTTCGAAAATTCCAAGTATGCGTTGCAATTTTTTTAGATTTATCTAGTGCCTTTGATTATGTCAATCATAACATATTAATTTACAAATTTAGCAAATATAAAGAGAGTATAGGATTGTTGCAATCGTACCTAACTGTTCGTCACCAGTATGTTTTCATAAGGACACTTTTTCTCAAACCAAAGAGATACAAGTTGGTGCACCTCAAGGATCAGTACTTGGTCCGACAAGTAGGTAAGATTGGAAACCTTTGGAACAAACCACAGTTCCAAGGTCCCACAATATCAAGTGTAACAACCCATTTTCAGTTGTATTAAAATATACCGTAATTTATGTCTTCGTTCATTTAGTTGTAAATATGAGAAAAATTTTATTTATTAATGATTTGTAAGTATCAGGTAGGCAACTTAATTTGCATTTTGGTGTAACTTAAGTTGCATATCTTTTTAGGGGTTTATAGTTCTATATCGTTGACTTAATTCTTTGCACAAATATTTTCGCGCAACGCGTCATCATCATCTGACTTCCTAAAGCGTCCATTTTGCACTTCTGGTGGTACGCTGTAGATGCAGGAAGCTTTTTTTTGGGCTTCCACCTAAATTTTGTGAAAGTGCCATTGATTTAATAGTAAGATGTATTTTAACGCATTGTACTAAAAATTAAAACATTTGCTCTTTTCAGGCACTTTCTTTTTTACTTTTACACTTTTAATTTTATTGCTTTTGATTGCACAATTAATTTTACTGTTACGTACGCTTGCATCTTATGATTGCAATTTTTTATTGGAAATTTCAAGAAATGAACAAGTATCTAATTTTAATGATTTTTTAGTAATTTAAGGCTATTTTTATGATATATTTTATTTAAACCTATCATTTTAACTGTTAGTAAACACAGTCTGTATATTTTTTTATTTTTTTACATTTCAATAAAATTTTTATTGTAAACCTCGGTTTAGTTATTCTGAGCATAATTAAAAAAATAACTTGGCGTCCGAGATGATTTTTATTAGTGTTATTATTTATGTTAAGCGAAACTAACACAGCATAAATTGGTAACTAAGCAAATCAAAAGAATGAACCACCCTACGTTAATCAACCGACTGAGTCAAAGGCATTATTTGTGGTCAATGGTTTGTATCTCTAGATAGCTTAACGATTTGTTAGGAGAAGATTTTTACATTTATTTCTTTATTATATTATTAAAACACTTTTTATATTTTATACCTTATACGATAACCATCACCACTACATTATACAAGGTCACCACATTCTCAAGGTCCCACGTGACCAAAGTTACACAATAACTAGGTCAGTTGTGTGCCCTATTATCCCGAGGTCCAATATTTCCAAGATGTCAAAATATGTAGGTCATTCGTACCTTATGCTTTTACAAGGTTACACATTTTCAAGGCCATTTGCGCGCCCTACCTATTCACAGCTATCTCACTTTTTCAAGGCCTGTTCATGTAATTCTTTACAATTGTCTGATACCACACTTCGAACACTAAACGCAGAAAAAAAATGATATGTTTATATATTTATTCGTTGCATGTACAAAATGTAATCAGTTTATTATTCAGATATATGATTTTCTCTAGGAATAAAACATTTTGATTTAGTACAAGTGCAAAAGGTCCTTTCCACTTCTTCTGTATCATTACACGTACTCGGACGTGGTGCAAGTAATTGACGTGCATTGTGGTGCCCATCGGAGATGTTCCTGGAGCGGAATGTCCGATGGCTGCTATCGGTTAATTCAAACTCCACACATGAATCATTCAACCGTATCGTCTGAAGATATGGAAATGAACCCTGCTACTCCAAGCGATGAAGGTGAACTTCAGACCATGTTCGATACGTAAGTAAACGTTTATCGAAACAATTGTAATACTGAGGATAATAAAAGGTTGGTGTCACGTCGCACGTCTTCTCACCATAGAACACAGTAAGATACTAAAAGGAAATAGTCATCTTCATACAATTCGTGCGGCATTGTTAGGGGTGCTCTACACGATGAGCGCCAGTATTCTTGGTGTGACATGTGGTAAATTGCGTTTTATATATCTATATGTGTGTGGTTGTCAATAACTCGGTAGTCACTTCGCTGCAATGCTTTGTAGCAGTCATAGCATAAATGCATATGACCAGTGAGGTGATAACGTGTATGAAGTGTGTGAATAATATCTCAAATTACCCATGAAGGAATGGTGGTGGAAGTAGCGAATTCGTTTATCCAGGTTGGCAAACCATTCAATATTCCACTACACATCTTCATACGTATTCTTTAGCGCATCTAATGTCGTAGAAGGCAGTAGTCCCTTTTTTCACATTGCACCCAGTTTGGTATTAGCTCACATGCTCGCCGCGTACTTAGATTAAAAAGTGGTAATGGTTGGTAGCATTTCCTAGCATCCCAATCAATTTGTACTGGGCTTTGAGACATACTTACACTATTAGAAATAACACGATACTATGTGCATAGTTACCCCCACTTTTAAAGGAAGAAATGACCTAGAAAAAAGTATATGTGTATGTAACCTAGTGAAATAACATGAATGACCATGGTGTGTGTAACCTTGCAACGGGGGTGGCGTGAGAAGAGGAGGACAATTGTAAAAACCTTGAGGTTGTGGGAACCTTGAAAATGTGGGGGCTGGGAAGGTTATAGGGACATCCATGAAGTTATTGGTGAGATCTCGCCAACCTTGAAAAAGCTGTGAAAGGAAGCCCTGAAACGGTAGAGCTGCGGAAATAGCTTGCAGTGTGGCAGTCGATGTCACGCAGGTAACCTTGATGGGAGAAATAGAGGGGAAGGTATAATATAAATTCAGAGGAAGTGCATGTGAAAGCAGTATCGTGTGTAATGGAGAACATATTACGGCAAGCGGTTGAAAAGGCGAAGATTGTTAGTGTTATGGATTCAAGTGGATGTTTTTTTTTAATTAACAATGTGTAGTAGTTTTTAAATAAAGGTAAATCGAAGTATGTTGGTGTCGGTCTGTTACCCCAATTCAATTTTGAACCAGTCGTGAAACTTGGTGGATCTAAGAGTAATGGAGTGGTGTTTGACAGGAATGGCACATACTTGTGGACAATCAAGGGATAATTACAAATTATTTCTACGCACCTGAAGGGACATGGCTACCTACAAAGATGGGCTCGAAAACTATATCGTATGGAACTATTAACAAGAATAAAATTATACGAATCTCTGATTGTGAAGAATCAGAAACCTATTTAGGATGGGAGTCTATAGAACAGTCATGGAGACTTAAGATAGTCAGTTACCGATTGAATCTGGTACACACTATGGAATCTCCTGCATTTTATAATAAAATAATAAATGCGGCGGCGAAAATGCCTGATGTTGACATGCAGAGGTTAATAGTTCCATTACAAGATATAGCATGTGTTATGGAAATTGTAGAATTTGCCAAGGAGGAAATGGATATTGACGTAGAAGTTGGGAAATCTGTTAAGTAATACGCGGAGGTAACGAATTTATAGAGAATAGGGATGATAATAACTGTTTTAGTCATTATGTCGTGCCCTAAAGCTGTAGATTATGTTGGTGCAATGTAAAGACTAATATGTCAATTTCAATCATTAGAATTTGATGCTGAACATGAAAAAGTGTATGGAGTGAAGTTTATTTATATAATCTAGGTTATACGTATGGTAGTAGAATACGTCTGTGTGAGAAACACTTTCAATCCTATGACGATGGTATAGAGTGCATTTGTTGCATTAAGCGATTAATAGAAGCCGTCAGAGAAATATCTTTGGAACAATTTGTACATGAAATAGAATGTCATTTACCAAATTATATTTCATCAGATGACAACACAAGTGAAGGAGGTCCTCATTAATGAGCTCAAAAGCGTAGTTCACGATGTAGTGGAATGGGAGCGAAAAGGAGAATGGGAACAGTTAGCTAGAGACTCTACGCGCTTTATGAAAAGGATAGAAGAATGTGGTAAAATAATTTCAGCAGCCATGTAAAAGCAACGTCGTAATTACGTGTTTGTGAAATGCTTTAGTAGTGTATGGTATTGTATGTATTAATACAAGTAATAATTTAAAATAAAAAAAGAGTTATTTATTGCATAATTATATTACAGTACATATAATTAATCGTACAGAACGTATTATACAATGTCTTTGTTAGAAATCCATGAATTGTGAGAATTATCAAAACCTAATCATTTGACGTCGTATTACACGTTCAACTAGGTGAATGGCAGGATGTTTAATAATGAAGTTCTGGCTCATAAAAACGTCCTTGTATGTCTTCATCTCGACTATCACGTAATGTGTAGGTAATTGGACTGGAATGTTTCGCTGCTGACATTCGAAAACCTTAGAGAATATGCTTCTGTATTTGCTAACACGTACATAATCCCCCCTTTAAATTTAAGTGTCTTACGGTCAAGAGCCGTAATGGCATTTCAAATGTTTCAAAATAGAGGCAGAATCCTTTTCCGTTACATCTGTGGGTTTGTATCCGGTGGTTCTATGTTCTATAATCCACGAAAATTTGAGGTAATATTGATATCCATTTATGGGAACCCTGCATACTGAATGCATTCCACATTATTGCTTTAAGAGTGCGACTTACACGTTCAACTATGCTACTCTTCAAGTTGGAATAACTACTATAATGATTAATATTAAATTTTTCATCACTTTTTTAAATTCAGCATTATAAAGCTCCGTTTCTATGTCAGTTTGTATACGTGTAGGCGTCGTTTGAAAAACCTAACAAAAGTTCATTTATTACATCTGCACATATTTAGAAAATGCATTTATTAATACTAAAATGTATCGAAATCCTTTATTTACCCGAGCATAAGGTATCATTTCTACTAAATTAGCTTGAAACAGATAATTTAAACCTTTAAGTACCACACAACGACGCGGAAAATTTCTTCTTGCTGGATTGTGAAGTTCTTCAACAAGATCCGCTTTACTCATTTTATCACTTTGGATTATACTACGAGCTCTACATGGAACATCGTCGCAGTTGAAAACTGTATACACTCTGGTATAGTCTCTTTAATTGCGGCATTACTAGTTATGTGATGACCAATTACGTCGCTAGCAAGCGTAAACTTATTATCATTTATGTTAAGCTCAAGACCTGGATAAGTCCACTTACAATGCACTACGATGCCCTCGTTACAGGGAAAGGTACAGGTGTCAAATAGACTAGTAGAAATACTAATTCTCTTTTTAATGGCTATTCCAGACAAGATAATGAAATTTTCATAATGAAGATCACCAGAATGCTGAACAATATGTTTACCAAATTTATCTATTGTCATTCGATGATGAAGGTGTCCACCAAATTTTTGGCATCAGTGCTCGATATGTAGTAGTATCTATAGTGATGATCGTTGTAACAATGAAATGATACGCATATAGTAATAGGTTTATAATAAGAGATCCTACTTTATTACTTTCGCTTCACGTAATTCGTTAATTATATATATTATTTCGTTGTGATTGCTAGTATTTCCTGCCGACATTCATCCTAATAATTCCTGCAACTAATCCACTAATTTATACAGATTATTCCTAGGTACCAACTCAATCACTTAGTTACTATATCGTAATAGTTGCATTCCACCCCCTCTTTTGGAGATAGAAGATGTCTGAGATCTTGTGGCAGGAGGTGCAATAGCTGATGAAGCGGGGCGTTTTTGAGGTTGAAGTAATAGTTTAATGATCTCAATGTATTTCCTGCTATTAGTTCCTTAAATTTTATTATCTGGATTACAATTACGCCGAGCAGCAATTGGCGACGCAAAATGTCATTGTATTGCTGTAGATCACTCTTTTTGTTCTCGTAGGAGCTCTTTTAAGTAGTAGCTCATATAATCCCGGAGTTCCATCATAATCTAATGATGATTCATCAGGAAGAGCGATACGAAAATTCTCTCCGACAAAGTCTAGTTCAGCATCACCAATAAAAAATTTCTCTTTTTCGGGAAGAAAGTGTACACCGTATGTTAAATCATACTCGTCTTCGGCATCTCTAAATATACCTTCCACATAATATTTCGTTAATCCTTCATACTGATTAAGATACTCTTCAAAGGCTGATTGAGATCCAGCAGCTAACAATTCTGATTTCAGTTGTTGTAAAGTAGGAATCTCACCCTCGTCGTCATATGTGGTATCAGCAATCACAGTTTCCCCTAAAACTTGTGGAATGGCGTCAGGAACAAGAATACGTGGTTCATTCCGTGTTCCGATGGTTTAGGTGTATTATGCAGAAACACTTCACTTTCATGTGAAATAGGCTCATGTCTTGCTAAGTCGGTTGTAAGGGGTTCAGCTTTGACGAGAGAACCATGTTCTTTAGTAATCAATTGTTTCAATGGCTGTGTTTAAAGTGTGCTACCATTGCATTGTAAGTGCTATATCTTCTTTTAAACTAGCTTATTTTTGTTGCACACTTTTCCGAGCACGCAAAACGTCTTGTACTAAACGCTCCTCCATTACTACTGCATGTTTACATTACTAGTACAGTATTCAAAATGCAATGTAACTGTGTATGTAACAGTCAAATCGGAAACGACCTGCATTAACATAACTTTCTTTATCAATCACAATAAATCCAAATTTGACACGCCAGCAACAGAAACACAAGTCTTTAAATCTATCAAATGACATATCTACATTAACGTAATCATCATACACATAATATTGATGGTGTCTTGTTGAAACGGAACTAGTAAATTCGTATTATCACGTATAAGCTATTTTGGAATAGAAGAATACGGTTGGCACAGATAGAAACATTTATTGTTTTTGTGTCTGCCAAAACAGAAATGATCCCTTATTTCATTCTGTTTATGACACGCTCAAGCATCAAAAATCATCATTGAGTTTTTACGTGAATCCCAAGGAAATATAACGTCACTGTTATCACTGTATTCGAAATACCCGATATTTTTTATAGGTGCAAGTAACTTCGTAGGTACTGGTATTTGGGTATGTTTTGAGTATTTAAGTGTCATAATTTTTTATGGGTAATTCTGTATCTTGCGGACCATAACTTTTATGGTGGTAATCATAATATATATATATATATATATATATATATATATATATATATATATATATATATATATATATATATATATATATATATATATATATATATATATATATATATATATATATATTTCGTTTTCTTAACCACTTGATCATTAGTAAGCTTTAGACAATGAGATTTTGATCCTGCTCAATAAAAATATTGAATAGATTTCCCTACATACTCATCTTCCATTCTTCCGACGACAGATGTATTCGTCGTAATACCATGCAGATCGTTTAGGTAGTTGGATGTGTCATATTCATAAACAATCTATCGTATAATGCGTGTACACATCATCAGTTGTTATCTCGACAGTCTGTATAGATCAACGTTACATTGTTACCGTAATGACTGCGCAAGATGTAAGAAAATCGATACATTATAAATTTCAAAAGATCTAAAATACTAAATCCGTCATATATGGGTTTGTTATAAGTAACGACCTGTTGCGACAATTCCACTGCAAATAATTCGTCAGTGAATTGAATAAAATTCTTTAATTGCAGTTTTGCGATGTACTGAGCTAGACTCAAATGACGGCCGTTATTTTCCCAATGCGCTAATAACTTTATTACTCTTCTTTTGTCGACATTCTCAATTGTTTTACCAAATACACCATAGTTCATGCGTTTAAAGAAATCCTTTTCGAATTTGTTCTGACTTGATTTCGAAGTGCTGTATTAAGATCTATGTATGGTACTAGCCAAGGACTTTGACCACACCGTAAAACTCAATAAATACACGTCACAATTAACCCATACTGTATACATTGTCTTAAATACCGGTAATGTATAACATAGTTGGTCTTATCACACAAGTTAGGGATTAATTTTTCCTCCTTGGAATGTGCTGCGCAGATCATTTCGGTACAAAAAGGATAACCATTGTGCTCATCATGCAGTTGATGCGGATATTGCATGTCAACCTCTAGTACAAACCTGAAATCGTCATCATCATTAATCATTAATACATTGAATTGACTAATTTCCTCTTGAGTTAACCACATAAACCCATCATGAGGGAGATATTAACGCATACTCCATCCGCATAAGATCGTAGCTTCCAAATACTGCAAAAAGACTTTAGGACGATTAGGGTCGTAATTTGGGACAAACTCGTTGTTAGCAATAATTCTTCGCTTAACACAAGTACTCACTCCACCACGAATACCTTTCTTAAAGAAGTGGTACATATCTGTGTCAGTAAATCATTCTAACTCTACTTTAGTACATTTCAACATGGCATCCCACGCAAATCCGGTTTTGGTAACATACTGCGCAGGTTCTGATCCATACACTTCTATACATAGCCGTCTAAAGTTTTCGAACACGTCAGTCAACAGCAACATGTCTGGTTTTAAACACATATCAGCATAATCCCCGAGTGTATTACATTTACAGTGATCACACATCAGTAGGACGCGACAGTATTCTTCATCGGATATATTTTCACCACGCATTTTATCGTAGTATTTGTCTACGTACGCGTAGAGGAAATTACCTTTCTTTCTAACTAAGTTAAAGTCATTATCATCACCAAAATATTTCCGTACCTCTCTACATTGATTATCTGATAAATTCTGAGATTGAGTGTCTAAGGATGCAGCCATGATTCTACAACTATCAACGAATCGCGAATTTATGTACTTCGTTTCCTTGAGACAACCACCGTTAATGAATTCGTCTATATAAATATGCTTACCGAACGTTATATATTTTTCACTATTAACATGGAGTACGATAATTTCTCAGTTACACTGGCTAACTGCTTGATGAAGAGGAGGACATCATAACCACTGAGATTATGGCAAAAAACTGGGATAAATGTAGGTAATTGATGGTTCAAGTTCCAGTTTGAATGTGCCGCACCACTATGTACACCATAGACATGCAAGTGATCTGGTACTTTGGAATTTGTAAGATCATCCGTAAAAAACTTGTCGCGTATATGACAATTTCGACTTTGTACATGTACACATGTTGCTCATCAGTTAGTGGTAAGATTGGAACAACAATTTTGAAATGTTCATTATATATCCGTTTCACTTCACTTTGGATTCGTGTAATAAATACCTACTCGGCAATAACCCCCCTATAAAGTTCTAATTTGGACCAATCATCGTTTGCACCACTCTTAATATAATAATTGAGTGAGTATGGTTCATGTTTACATATTTTTATCTTGAACGGTTGTTCGGGATCGGGTTCGACCGTATTTACCGGTTCTAAGCTTCAAAATCTGCATATATTACGAATGGTAGAAACATCTGTTTTTGATAGTTCCGAAACGCAAGTATATTTTCCGCATATAACTCCCCGGTTCTGTCTTTTCTTTGTATCACGTCAGGTAATTTAGTGTATACGAAATTACAGTCATGAGACACGTGTCGAGTTAATTGCTCCTGCGTTCTAAAGTAATGAATACATGAATCACGCAAACATTTTGCCCCATTACGCCGGCTTATTTGGTTGTTAAGTAAACGAGAAAATTTTTGTATCCATACATAATGCTGATTATCCGTGTGGTTACTGACTAATAGTAATAAATTAACATGAATAGGTTCTTTAGCTCTGGTATAGTAGAGAAGACCCACTACCTCAGGAATACGATGACCATCACGATACGTATCTTCCAGTCCATAAACATTGCTGGAAATGTTATTGTTGGACTCAACAGTTGAGATGTTAGCTTAACAGGAAATTCTACACCATTCCAGTTGAATAGTGTCCTGAAATCAGGGTAAGAAGTCATGCTGATACAGTAGCCCACGCAAAGCAATAATTATCACTATTTTTCACACCCACTATGGCGTGTTTAAGCGCAATTTCAGCCGAATATTCATATAGGATGAATCCGTAGTGGGAAAAATTTCAACATGTCTATTTCTAAATATACAAAATGCGCCAGCGACCACTCCACAAAACAACATGTATTAATAATATATTACACAACTACTCATGACTCACACTTACCAGAATTTTTATTCTGAAATTCAGATTGCTTAGCATCCAAGATTTCCATTACTCTTTGAAAATACTCTTCCAACACCATCCCGACAATAAAATACCATACTTAGTCTGAAAGGTCTTTAATTCAGTACTTTCTCTACTGTTCAGAAAATACAACCCAAACTACTCAACATTACATTTCAAGGAGAAGTGTGTTCCTGCAACTGAATTTGTATTAGTTTCAAAACGTTCACTTTAACGTCACCCATAAACGACTGCACATCAGTATGGGTATTGCATGGTGATAGTCTATACGAAACAATGCGTTGCTTAAAAGCATTGCGAATCACTTCAACCCCAGTATCAACGAGTACATACACATTTGTTTTGTGCCTATTGCTTCTAAGGTTTCCTTGAAAAGCATATCGAGAAACATCAATTAAGCAATCAGTGCAGTGCGCAATTTCAACACTTTTGCTACTTCTTTTTTGTACTGGTTCGTTGCATTGATCTGACTTACGCTTCCTTGAGTTGTTCAAACCCGATGGTCCTGGTTCTGGAAAGGAATCATCAGCATGCGTGTATTGCGCATTGTTCTTTATGATGTTTAACCCTGATGGCCCAGGTTATGCAAGACATTCAGCAGCATTACTATGTTCTATTTTGTTAGAGTCGGACGTACTTGGTTGCGCCATTGCTGTGTGCGGCACGGTTTTTCGGTACAGCGTGCTGTATCTCTGAAGGTGGGGTAGTTGGTATCCTTATCCAATACACCGTCTTTTTATGTGCAAGTATAAAATCTTTTCTTGAAAGTTCCTTCAAACATTTGCATTGAAACATTTTATTGCGATCTGTAACAGAGAAAACGTATAAACAATGTATACAACATATCGCCTGGAATGGAATATTAAATTATGGATATATGAAGATGGGTGGTGGGGGTATATTGGTGTACGAGTAAGGAAACTATAGCATTGATAGTCAGGATAGAGTGTTGCTGAGCACACATATTTTACCCAGCATTGTATCTCACCCTGTCATGTGCTTTGGGATGGAAGCAAGGTATTAACTCCAACTGTTCTCCAGAAGCTCCTCAGCGCATGTAGGGCTCAATACACTCTGGAGAGAAGATACTGCGTTTTCCAGTATATACCTCACCGGTGATTGCGCATGGAAGTATTGTATGGATGCTAAGTCATTTAGAGACCATTCACTATCTATAAAGTCTGCATCACACATAGCACTGAGGACCCTCTCTGATGAATCCTCCATTTGCTCGACTTGAATCGAAGAGTTCATAGGACTCCCCTCTTCATCGAACTCTTCGACACAAGTAGGGCTTAGGATAATCTCATAAATGTGCTCCCTGACCTCTCCTCCTGCCGTAGAACTACTGTACGAGTACTCCATAAATTCTACGGTAGAAGTAGGGCCCAGCAAACCTTCAAAAGGATTCCCTACTATTTTGACCTCTGCGTGTGTTGCAGATGTGGACGACTGATCATCTACAACGCATGCAGGTGTCAGAGTAGTCTGAGATTTCTCTCTCACCAGCACCGGCTAAGCTACAGAGCTTGACAATGAACGCTCTTCGGCAATTGGAGACCATTCATTCCCAAACTCTGCAATGCAGCCAGGACTTAAAACATGGTAAACTATCGGATCTTCTCTCACGGGCGACTGCCTAATCTCATACATCTCACGTACAGGTTGTAGGGTGAGCAATATTTTGTCCACGTCTGCCTGCTCGTAAGTGCGTAATAATACAGCATCCAAATCGCCCGAGGGAGGTGGTGTATCCAAAAACCGCAACACTACTTTACAGTCATCCTGGTCGAAATACTGCCCGCTCTCCACCAGGCCACCAACAGTATCACGTTCATGGAGTAGCTCCATCACATTTTGCGCTGATCCTCAGAATGGGAGTGTCATTCCGCGGTAGTATCACCACGTGGCTTATGATGCTCACTTGTCCACCCGCCGCTACGGGAAGATCAAAATCCACGCATGATCATGACGTACCTAAAAAGCCAAAGAACTTAAATTACTCATCTGGTGCAGTAATACATGAAAGCGATTTCTTATCTCTGTTTACTGCTGACACAGTATTGTCCACTACGGCGGCGGCTACAATTGGGTTTACTGAATCTAAAAGCGATCACTATTATTATTGTACAAAAGATAAAGAAATAAACATAGAGTACTGGAAAAAACATCAATATTGTTTAAAGTGAAAGCATTTTTTGGCTACACTAAGTCATAGCTTTATGAAAATTCCACCGAAAAATTACTTCATGAAAATTAGACCTTGAAAAATGTCCTCTCAAAATGCATGAAAAACGTTGTGTTTAGTGGGGGAAGCAACTATATTTAGCGAAACGAAAACAGTAGAAATTATTCGTACAACTGCTTCTATAGTTGAACAGACTGAAAGAATCTGAATGAATTCAAGAGCAAGTTCGCCACCATCTTCTTCATCTGGAAGCGATGATTGCTCCAGGTAAAACCACCAAGGTTTATGTTTTTACTTTTTTTTACTACTAATGCATTTTTAACGCTTTATTCCTTTTTTTATGAGGTTGCTGTTCTTCCCCGCTCTCCATCGCCTGGGGAAATTGTGTATCCCACAGAATTTACACCGCTTGCTTGTTCAACTCCGCTTCCCGACCTCCAGCCAACTCCCACGCCTCAGGTTTCCCCTGATCCCTATTCACCTGAGGTACTGTATCCTGTCGTATTGACGTGGACGCTTAATCCAGCGATGACGAAATTTATGAACTGACGACCATAGTCCTGGACTCTCTACAAGAGCGCAATCTTGATTCGGATACCATAATACTTGACCTAACCAATGTCCAAGTCATCACTGTCAGTGACGAGGACCTAGACACCACATTACACATTGACCTAGATGACCATACCAATGATAGTGATGACTTCATCAGCACATTCTCCAGTGTTGGGGAAGTATGCTCCTCTTGTGCTGGGAACGATTACCTCAACACTGATGAGTACGACTCCGGCGTAGACATGGACCCTGGCTACAGCTATGATTCATACGACTACGATAACGATGCGTTACTCCAAGAAAGACTACTTCGTGAAACACTTATTGACTTTCGTAATGAAATCATCGATGAAGAGAGTAAGGATGTGGACAACTCTATGGACACTCCCGCAGATAACATGCAACTGAAACGTCGCGCTCAGGACCTGTCGGACGTACTGGAACAACCAAGTTCACAGGAACAGATACATAACAATGTACAGGACGAGGACAATGACAGAGTCTGGGCTACGGAAGGCGCCCTGGAGGTCCAGGATCACCGAAATGACGAAAACGCTGATGACGACATGTACGACAATGGCGACGAAGAAATTGACTGGTTTTCGGCTACACATATTCCTATGACTGTTGGCCGTACTATGCCTTCTCCCCTTTACAACGTCATGTGTGCGATGGCGTCGGGAGACAGTACCGACAGAGACAGAGACAGAGACAGAGACAGAGACAGAGACAGAGACAGAGACAGAGACAGACACGGACAGACACGGACAGACACGAACACACACGGACAGACACGGACAGACACGGACAGACACGGACAGACACGGACAGACACGGACAGACACGGACAGACACGGACAGACACGGACAGACACGGACAGACACGGACAGACACGGACAGACACGGACAGACACGGACAGACACGGACAGACACGGACAGACACGGACAGACACGGACAGACACGGACAGACACGGACAGACACAGACAGCACGGACAGACACAGACAGACACAGACAGACACAGACAGACACAGACAGACACAGACAGACACAGACAGACACAGACAGACACAGACCGACACGGATGGACACGGACGGACGGACACGGACGGATACGGACGGACACGGACAGACACGGACACGGACGGACAGGCACCGACAGACACAGACAGACACAGACAGACACAGACAGACACATACAGACACATACAGACACAGACAGACACAGACAGACACAGACAGACACAGACAGACACAGACAGACACAGACAGACACGAGACAGACACAGACAGACACAGACAGACACAGACAGACACGAGACACAGACGACACGACGACAGACACGACAGACAGACAGACACGACAGACACAGACAGACACGGACGAAGACGACACGGACAGACACGACAGACACAGACAGACACAGACAGACACGACGACACAGACAGACACAACAGACAACGACAGACAGACACAGCAGACAGACAACAGACAGACACGACAGACACGAGCACGACAGACACAGACGAACACAGACAGACACAGACAGACACAGACGAACACGAACAGACAGCAGACAGACACGAACAGAACAGAGACAGACGCACGCGACACAGAGCAGACGACACAGACAACGACGAACACAGAACAGAACACGACGAACAGAACGACAGACGAACACAGACGAGACACGGACAGACGACGACAACGACGACACGACGAACACAGACAGACACAGACACAGACACAGACAACGAGACACGACGACAGACGAACACAGACAGACAACAGACACGACAGACACAGACAGACACAGACAGACACACAGACGACACAGACGACAGACAACAGACGACGAACACAGGACGACGACACAGACGACACAGACGACACAGACGACACAGACGACACAGACAGACACAGGAACAGAGACACAGACAGACACAGGACAGACACGAGACGACGGAGACGACGGACAGACAGACACGACAAGAAACAGACAACACAGACAGACACAGACAGACACAGACAGACACAGACAGCAGACGACAGACGACAGACAGACACAGACAGACACAGACAGACACAGACAGACACAGACAGACACAGAGACACGACACAGACAGATCACAGACAGACACAGACAGACACAGACAGAACAACAGACAAGAACAGCAGACACAGACAGACACAGACAGACACAGTCAAGAAGACACAGACAGACACAGACACAGACAGACACAGACAGACACAGACAGACACAGACAGACACAGACAGACACAGACAGACACAGACAGACACAGACAGATACAGACAGACACAGACAGACACAGACAGACACAGACAGACACAGACAGACACAGACAGACACAGACAGACACAGACAGACACAGAGAGACACAGACAGACACAGACAGACAGAGACAGACACAGACAGACACAGACAGACACAGACAGACACAGAGAGGCACAGACAGACACAGACAGACACAGACAGACACAAACAGTCACAGACAGACACAGACACAGAGAATTTGCACCTGTAGAGAAAGGATTGAGTACAACAGATACCTATGTGTGCCTCCTGCCCACTGCTGGGCAACCAAATAATTCAATAATATGTAAGTTTATGCCCGATTATATTATAATATGATAATTTTAACCAAAATTTATTTAATGTATTCGTCTTTCATAGTCCCGGCATTATCACACAGCGGACTGTTATGTAATGTCAAAAATTGAAAACAATAAGCACAAAACTATGAGTTTATTTAAAAATATTTACTATGCAATTTTTGCAATTAATCGTGTTGTATCATGGTGAATTCCTAAATTCATTTCATCCTATTTCTGGTAATACCTCAGTTATTGCGCTTAAAACTAACTAAACCAAGGCTTCAAATGAATTATCATATTTTGTGCTAGTTTGCATGGTAACGCGCCACCTATAGTCATAAGTGTAACATGTACTGCTTTCGAAAACAGTGAACGTTGTAATTCATTTTAAAAATTCAATATGTGAATCATGCATAAAATTTTGCATACATTGTGAGCAAAACTAGTATTTATGGCCCTACGGCGCTTTACTACCCGTTCGCTAAACGATCGGGCTTGAAATAGTGCCTCGGACCATAAAAACCTCATTATGACCTTAATATATAAATAACTATAAAATCGAATTAGTCAGATTTCCAATATTTTGTCTTATTGTCAGTAGTTGAAATTGTGACTTGTGTAAATAAATCAGAAGTTCTTAGGAAGGCTCAGGGCCCGATACTTTAACATGATCAACAGTAGTATTAAAAACAAATTTTAGAAGCTTATCATTCACTATATAGTATTACGAATCATAAAATTGTAACAATAGGTTATTTATTTAATATGTTTACTTTATTCATATAAAGTGAACACTTTAGAGTAGGTAGCTCACTTTTTTATCGCCTATTATATTTTATATTACAGAAACGATTTTTTATTTAGTGTGTATTTACTTTGGCATGCTTCAGCAGACTACGGTAATATACTATCGCCGATATGTTATGAAAATAAATGTTTGCTTACTTAACTTTCGCAGTATGTAATTTCATTTGAAATTGAAACTACTTGTTTTAGTCTCTTGTGAATTTAATCGCAACACTCAATGAATCCAATTATTTCTTTGTATTAAACAAAACTCTTTTGTTTGTGCTTAACTTGTTTTACTTTATATTAAATTTTACAATTAAGAATTGATCAACATACTTGTCCAAAATACGCACAAACTGCATTCAGCAGCAACATTTGGGATGAAATTAGTCAAATTAGGTAAAAAATTACATAATATTTTTACATTTTGTCTTTAAATTGAGTAACAGGAAGATAATTTATACGTGTTTCAATTTGACTCTAAATAATATGTTGTTGACTTTAAAAGATTGCCTGGTCGTTGTAGTAGAAAGAGTACAACCACCGCTGTACGTCAAGTTGGGTAGCAGGTGTCGCCTCGAAAGCTGTTCATGTAGACAGGCAGATTTGAATCACAAACCAATGCTAATCCCATTTATATTTGTCTAACCCGCTAACAGTTTGCTCCCTTTATTTACTATCATATTTCTAAGCCCATAGTTAATTACGTTCTTATTCAAGGGTTGCTATTATAGAGATAAACAACCGAATAAACACGTACAACTTTTGTATTTTAACGTCAAAACTACAAGAGTAGTTTAATTCTATTAATAAATCGAATAAATTAAAATAATATCGAGGTTTTTTAATTTTCATAAAAGATTGAGGTGAAAAAAATTAGCTTTACTTTTCAAAACATAATTAAATTTAATCCAAATGCGAATTTTTCTTTTACGTTCGAAAGTTGTCATGTACAGCGTATATACATTAACCAACCTGAGGCAATATTTTTTTAAAGCTTCAAAGCAAAAGCACTTCTATATTGTTTCATAAAATTCGTTTATTTTATTTAGCAAAACTTAATTTATAACGTCACTTCATAAATTTGATAAAAATATTCATTCGGATATCTACAAGTTCAAATAAACATGAGTGCACAAAAAATATTCCTACGACTAACTTTAATAAGTACGTAAATATGCAAAACCTGATTTTTGTAAATAGTAGTGACTCAAAACCTGTATCTGTAATATCGAACAATCTACATACACATAATCGTAAAATTAATGAACTGAAGTTATCGACTCACCTAAGTCCTGTTAAATCAGATTTAAAATAAAACCCATCGACAATAATAATATAAAAAATAGCTCTAAATTAACAAAAAGTTCTTGTAAATACCTAGATCTTCTTTTATTAAATGTGCAAGGTTTAAGCGCAGTAGAAATTTCACAAATGGAAATAGACTTCTTAAAAGTAAGCGTTAATTTTATATGTTTAACGGAAACATGGTGTAATCAGGCGTCAATTAAATCATTACAGTTAATTGGATACAAGCAGAGCTCATATTTTTTTCGAAAACTGCACATTCATGGTGGTGTAACAATATATGCAAAAGAAAATCTAAATGTGCATTCTTTAGACTTAGAGAATTTTTGTCAGGAATTAGACTTCGAAGTGTGCGGTGTAATTTGGAGTATTAACCAAATAAATTATATAATAATTACTTGTTACAGATCACCTCTTGGTGACTTTACAATCTTTTTAGATAAATTGTCTGATGCACTGAACTTTGTGTTTGATAAGAGCTTATATATGATCTTAGCTGGCGATTTTAACTTGCATTTTGAAAGAAATGATCGAAATGTACTTAGATTAAGAGACATGCTATCCACGTTTGGATTATTTGATGTAGTTGTAAAACCGACAAGGAAGGTAGCTGTATTGGACAACATCTTCGTCAATTTTAATGGAAGCTCACATAATGTACGCCCTTGCATAGTATCTGACCATAATTACATTACATTTAAAACTAATAAACATAATAAGGAATCTATAAACCCAAAAGTAATTAACAAACGTTCTTATAACAAAGATTCTATTTTAAGTTTGCTACTGCCTAAAACAGGAACGTTGGATCGATTTTGAAAATTTTCAACACTTGATGATGCATTTAATTATTTCCACAAAACTATACTGCATTATTTCAACCTTTTTTTTCCATGTAGGTTGAAGTTCCTCAAAAAGTGTAATACTAATTCAAATTGGGTAACAAATTCTGTAAAAATCTCCAGCCAAAACCTTCACGATCTGTATCAGCTAACAACTAAGTACCCAGAACTAACTCCTTTTACTCACAAAGTAAACGTCGTCATCGTCAACTTGTCCAAAAGACCAAAGCTGCATATTATTCTAATCAAATCCTATATGCCGATAATCAACAAAAAGCTGCTTGGTCACTCATATCTCAACTTACTGGCAAAGAAACACACTTTTCAAACATATCTTTGCGTACGGATACAGATACAAACACAATTAATGACCCTAATCAAGTGGCAAAAAAATTCAATACATTCTTTATAGAAGAACCACTCAGAATAATATCAAACATGTCATCTACCGGAAATGTTTTAAAAAATGTTAAAAAATCAAGAACATATAGCAGTATGTGTGCTTTTCCATTTAGTGAAGAAGACATGTGCCTAATTATAAAGCAACTTAAAAACAAAAACAGCTATGGTCCAGATGACATACCCTGTAAACTCTTAAAACAAGTTCACTTAGCGATTGTTAGCCCTATCACTAAACTAATTAATCTGTCATTTGAACAAGGCGTGTTTACACTACTAAAATGTGCCTCGTCATTCCGGTGCACAAAAAGGTAGTCATAACGAAGTTTCTAATTTCCCTAATATCAATTAACTCTTCATTTTCAAAAATTTTGAATATGCAATGCTATCAAGACTTCTGCGTCATTTAGAATTGAATAGCATTATCACTGATAGGCAGTATGGTTTTCGAAAAAACAGTCAACAATTACTGCTTTACACTCTTTCGTCCATGAAATAGTGGAAGCTCTAGATGAGAAAAAGTTTGTTGTTGGAATTTACTGCGATCTAACTAAAGCTTTTGATTGCGTAAATCATTCATTATTGTTAAACAAATTAGAACGGTATGGCATAAGGGGCACCGTCGCCAAATGGTTTCAATCTTACCTTTCACTAAGATCCCAGTTTGTAAGAGTGACTTATAAATCACCCAACCACGTCATTAATCACTGCCACTCGTCCATTTTGCCTGTTACAGTAGGGGTTCCCCAAGGTTCCATACTAGGTCCAACTCTTTTTTTTTGCTTTTTATTAATGATATAGTTGATTTCTTAAACTATTCGCTATATCTTTATGCTGATGATACATCTGCTCTAATATCTAGTGCAAAGCCAGATAATTTGATATCTAAGGCAAATGCACTGTTAGAGGACCTAAATGAGTGGTTTATAGAAAATAAGCTATACATAAACTTTTCAAAAACAAGTCTTATGTCTTTCAATAAACAAATTTTAAGTAATGGACTTAGTATAAATAATACAGATGTATTACAACAACCATCAGTAAAATTTCTCGGTCTTCAACTCGATGAATCTTTAAATTGGAAAACACATTGCTCTACTTTGATAAAAAAAATTAATAGTTCTTGCTTTCAAATCAGATCCTTAAAGTATGTAGTTCCATTCCATGTTATAATTTCCTTCTACTATGGTCAAGTTCATTCAAAGTTGTTGTATGGTATTTGTTTTGGGGATTATCAATATTGGCGCAAGAAGTATTTCTAAGCCAAAAAGTAATTCGAACCATGGTCGGTATAAAAGTAGGAATCTTGCAGACCTTATTTTATAAAATATAATATATTGCCATTACCAAGCTTATACATTCTGGAGCTTCTATGCTTTGTCTATAAGAATCAAAACCAGTTTTAAAAAACTCAGATTTTCATGTACACAATACAAGGAAAAGAATGACTATCGTAATCCTGTCAATAAAACCAATATGACTGCAAAAGCTCCTTCCTCGTTTGGTGTAAAGCTTTACAATTATTTGCCTCAATCCTTAAAGCAATGTGGCTCTCTCATGCAATTTAAGGGTAATATAAAGTCACTTTTAATGCAACATTGCATATATAATGTGGAGAATTTTTCACTGCTGCAAAACAAAAACAATAACCTCTAGTCCTAGTTGCCACATTATTTGAATTATTTTGTTTTATATACATTGTATTTGTGTTTATATTTATTTATTAATATTTGTTTTCCTATAAGTATTATCTATTATTGTAGTTCATTGTCTGTATATATGTACTTAGATGTTAACTAATGACTTTACTTAAATTTAATTTTATGTATAGTACGTATTATTTGACTTAATCTATTCCACTTTTGTGGTCTAACGATTGAATAAATATTATTATTATTATTATTATTACAGGAAACACTATTACGAAGCTTTGATATTATGCATTTATATTACAAATCCAGAATAAATTGTATAAAACACAAATTAAATCGAATTTATTATTGGGGTAGTCTCATGGAATTTTAAAATATATATTTAGCCGACGTGTAATTTTGTCTTTAGTTTTGATTTCATTTTTGAATTAATCATTATTCTTTAACTATTAGAAAACTTTGTTTTATTTTTACAAATGTGCTTTGATTTAGTCGCAATGTGTATCTAACTATCGTATTAACAAAGATCGGAATTTTATGAAAAAAAATTGTGTCGAAAATCGAACATTGAATGTATGTGTATATAGTTTAAATAGATAGATTGTAGGTCCGATAGAATTTATATAAGAGATTACAATGTATCAGCGTATGAAATCATGCAATGAATTTGTTACAATTGTACTTAATTTTTAATTTGAATTTGGGTGGTCATATTTTACCCTGGTGTTCATTCATTCTGTTTAGTACAAACCAACGTACATAAAGTTGGATTCAAATAAAGTTGGGTATGACTCATCGATGTAAATCTCTATAATAAAATTACCTTCAATAGGTGGTAGGCATGTATACTCCATGCCAGCCGGGGAGGTACCACCACCCTTACCATGGGCTCCTTAATATTGGCTCTCCGATTTTCTAAGCTCGGTAAGGGCTGCCGGTTACCTTTTCCATCATCCTTAATCTATTCTCATCCTTATTCTTCCTTCACGCCCTCACTGTCTTCCTATCGGATTAAAAGTCCCAAATTAAAAAATAAGATGGCTGTGGTTTCTAGGGCAATAAATTCCGGACGTCCCCCACTCGGATGTCCGGGAAGGTAGGGCCCAAGCGACCTCGGTCATCGAAAGTATCAACTTTCTGATTCACTACTGCAACATCCGCGGTATCAGGTCTAATCTTAATGCTATTCACCAACATCTTGAACAATTACAACCTGATATATTGTTTCTATCTGAAACACAAGTCTGCTCTGAAAGCTCCCAGTCACCCGACTTGCAATTTCCTCAATACCATCTTCACTCTAACTTTCGATATAAAGGAGGCGTATGTGCCTACATCAAGGACAGAATTGCTTGCAAGAGGGTCTTCCTTAGAAAATAAAAATTTTAACGTCATTTGGTTTAAACATTCTGGTCCTAATTTTGTGAAAATCTACTGTTGCATTTATAGGTCTCCTAATGACAGCAACTTTCAAGACTTCTTCGATTACCTTAGTACGAAGGTTGACTATCTCCTGTCTCAGTTTCCATCTTGCGATATCTCATTTGTAGGCGATTTCAATGTTCATAACTCTAATTGGCTTCAATTTTCATCTACTACAAATCCCGCTGGTCATAGTGCAGAACCATTTGCTATTTCATGTGATCTCACACAAATGATTTCTGAACCCACAAGAATCCCTGATAACCCTAACCATACTCCACATATTCTAGATCTCTTTCTTACATCAAACCCTCTTGTTTATAAAACTTCCGTTCTTTCGCCTTTAGGTCTTTCCGACCATTGTCTAATAAAAATCATTTCTACTGTACCTAATTCCACTGTTGTTCGCAAAACCGATAGAACCTTGTGGTGTTTTAAGTCAGCTCGATGGAGTGATTTACGGCATTTCTTTGCAACCTTTCCATGGCGTCAATATTGTTTTAAGTCGTCCTCTTCTTCGGACATCGCTCTTTCAGAATCTGAAGTCATCCTCATGGGAATGGAGTTATACATTCCGAAAAACAGTACCGTGTAGGTCATTCACGTTCCCAACCCTGGTTCAATAAGGCTTGTTCTGATGCAATATCTTTAAAAAATAAATGTTACATTAAATGTGTAAAGAACCAGCGTCCTGTACGTATGTGTTTTAGAATAAATTAGGTGCGGACCATCCTGTATGTAAGATTTCATAAGTTTACGCGATATTGCACAACGAATAATTTATTCATCACCGCTGACGTGTATTTCTAAGAAACCGTAAGTTTCTGCACGTCAGAACGATTTTAACCAATCACATAACGGCCTTCCCCGCACGGTAGCCGCGAAGCCGCCCACAGATGCACCTTTATAAACTCACGACGCGCATAAGAATGAATGAATCTCCGTAGATTCAAGTCAAGCCGTTCCAGAAACCAGTAGCCGTAGCCGCTCCGTTTGCTTAGTGTAAGCACCGACCTGTTGTTCACCGACGAAGAGTCCTTCGCGATATGGCGATAATGCGCACCACGACGCACCGGGCAACCTAAAGTTCAATTCTGTACTGCTATTGATAGACACGTAAGTTGTAAAGTTATACAATCTAACAATTTACACTCAAACACTACAGACCGTAAATAATTCCGGGCTGAGCCTCCAGGAGTTATACCAAATACACCTAGAGTCACGCAGGGATAGCCCCCGCCGTATCTCGCAACGACTTGAGGGTGAAGGGTTGTTACAGGGCTGTAAAGACCTACGACCTTTCTCTTAGTATACCCAGTAAAGACAGGCCGTCGCCTACGTCTTCTGGGCATTAATGAAATCCCGCTCGAAACTTATACACTACCTACAGACAAACACAATAACCATACACAGTGTCTGTGAATCGCAGAAGAGTACCTCCATAACCTGTAGTATAAATTTGTAGATAAATTTGTCGTCCACCGAACCATCGTAAATACCTGGTGCACGAACGTTTGTAAATAAATTAGAGTACGTAGATTTTCTATCTTTACGTAAACCGATTAGAGTAGTTTTAATATTAAGTAGTTTTGATCCCTTGATTAATTATAAATAATTAAACTTAGTATAGAGATCAGTAATTAATTTAGTTAGATAAATAATCTAATTACCTACATTAAACCGGTTATAATTAGAAAGACCGTCCCGAGATCTCGCGTTTGCCTACGCGCCTTTCGCGTGTATTATTTCCCGAGAGGAGGACATCCTTGCTTCAGCGCTCCAGAGTTACTAAAGTCTAAGTACGATATCGATTTTCTCAATCCCACACCGACTCGAGTTAATTGCGCTGGCGCCCGACCAACAACGGTATCAAGGGTAACGCTCTCGCTACTGTACATGCAGGACCGTAATCTAAATTTTGCCTCTTAGGTAAGGAATAGATTAAAAGACTATCTTTGTTCACAGAAGCGACTTCGCACACGTGACGGGCCGCCAACCAGGAGAACCAGCCGCCAGACCCGGACAAAGAAGTTCCCCATACATTTTGTTAATTACCTTTTTATTTTATTTATTGTTGATATTTCTTTAATATACATTTTAAAAATGCTTTACGGTTTTTATTTAAGGTTACAGTGTTAAGCCCATCCAGTACTTACTACGAACCACACCCCGTTTATAAAATAAACCCGATTGAGCAAAGCCGAGGCAAAGTAAAACCGCGTTGGGTTACCAAACCAGAAGGGCGCAATATAAGTATAGCACCCAAAAGTAGGGGAGCATTATCTAATCTAATCTAATAAATCGGTTGACAGTCATGTAGAATACGTTGGTGCTAGAAATATCTGCAAAAGTGTCATCACTAAAACTAAAAAGTTGTTCGAACAACGAAAATGCAATGAACTAGCTACATCTCCTTTAGGCAGTCGTAAATTTTGGTCTTTAGCAAAGGCCATTAGTAAAAAAAGAAGTTAGCATTAACGCGGGCGTACCACAGGGATCCGTTATAGCGCCTACACTTTTTCTGCTGTACATAAACGACCTTATTTTTTCAACAACTAACCCCATCCATTGCTTTGCTGACGATAGCACTCTTCACTGTAGTTCATCTCAGTCTACTCATAGTGATAATCCACCTTCTATGTCAAATCAAGAAATTAAAGCTGAAAAGGCAAATTCAATCAACAAAGACATTCAACGTATTCTCGAATGGGGAAGCAATAATCTAGTTAAATTTAATGCTAACAAAACTCAGTGTTGCCTTATGTCCGCCAAAAAAGATCGATCATTTCCTGTTGTAAGTATGAATGGCTCAGTTCTTAAGTTTTCAGACTCTATTACTCTGTTGGGTATGACTGTATCTTCAAATCTCTCATGGGTTGACCATCTTCTGTCAGCTACCAAAACAGCTGCTCGTAAAATAGGTGTTTGTTCAGATCTAAGCAGTACTTTACCTCTCGACAACTCCTTTTGCTGTATAAGGTCCAAATTCGGCCTCATCTGGAATATAATTCTCACCTTTGGGTTAGTGCTCCCCAATACGCTCTCGATATCGTTGATCGTATTCAAAAGAGAGCGATTAAGCTTATAAATGACCCGTCTTTAACTTCTCACATACAGTCCCTTGAGCATAGAAGGATGGTTTCAGTTCTTTCTTTGTATTATCGTTATTACAACGGCTATTGTGTTGGTGAATTACATTCTTTGATACCATCTCCGGCTATCTTTGCGAGAAACACTCGGTTCGCTCAATCACATCATCAGTATGCAGTACAAATCTCCACTTGTCGTACCAAACGGGCGCAATCCACATTTCTCTACACGGCTTCTGAACTCTGGAATGATCTCCCTAGTTCCTGTTTTCCTCTCACTTATGATATGAGAAAATTTAAGGTAGCTGTTCATAGGCTTCTATTGGCAATTCATTATCCCTCTATCCATCCTCCTAAGTGTTCCTGAGTGCTTTAGCACGATAGGACTTATTTAGCCTGTTCAGGTCCACAATCATAAAAAAAAAAAATGTAAGTTAGCAAATGTTCAACCTATTCCCAAAAAAGGTGATAAGAACGATCCCTCAGATTACAGACCAATTGCCATCACTTCCATTTTGTCTAAAATCATGGAAAAAGCCATTAATCAGCAACTACTCACGTTCCTTGAAACTAACAAACTCCTTAGTGACCACCAATATGGGTTTAGGCAAAGTCGTTCAACGGCCAATCTTCTTTCATATGTGACCCAAGTTTGGAACAATACAGTAGAGCAGTCCGGTGAAACAGTTGTAGTCGCTTTATATATCTCAACATACAGTATGTTTATCTCTCTCTCTCTCCTCTCTCTCTCTCTCTCGCTCGCTCGCTCTCTCTCTCTCAACTACATAGTATTAGAGAGGGATGACCATAAAAATATAAATGTGCTGTAGAATTCACATTAGCGCATTAAAACGTATGACATATCACTCCTGTCATTTTTTTAAATCATTGTTTATGCGTCTTTGCTTTACTTTTTGTAAAAACCAGGTTTTTTCCAAACTATCTACAACTTGTACAGTGAAATATCGATAATTTGTTAACATTTTTACATAATTTATATAAAATTTACAAAATTTTAGATATAATAAGCACCTTAATCTCAAGCGCAGCTCGTAGTTGTGGACGTGCTTAACTATTTTGAATGGGAACGTGACACTCAAGGAACACTCGATCCGTTTGATTATTGTACCGTGCTAAACATATTTCTGCACAAATATCTCACGAGGTGAAAGCTTACTAATAATCGTACATATTGTAAATGATGAATATACTGCACATTGTATTGGAAATTTCCTTAAAATAATGTCCTTATGTCCCGTTATATGAAGCAATGTAAATCAAACAATAATTTTATTGAATGAAAGCACATATTTACGTCCTCTATGGGCAAATGGCTGAATCTCCAGTGGTTTAGACCTACTCAATAGCATGTAACTGTGTTAGTTTATGGAACTCTCGTTAGAGGGCGAGATTAGTACATTCAAACACAACAGTATTTATTAATTATCGATCGATAACAAAGAAATCAATTCTAACAATTTTTAGTTTTGAAAAAGGTATAACATTTCTCGTGCCCTTCTCAGCGGTCGCCATTTTCACAACGGCATGGAAAATATTTGAAATCTAAAATTCTATAATAGAAAATTTTCCGGATATAAATTAGAATAATTTAACTGTAGGGAAGAAGTACTTGGGCTTTTCTGAAAATTACTTGTTGCTCCCAAAACATTGCGGATATAAAGGTGTTGTTCGTCGTGAAAGGGGTAAGCTGTTTCGTAGGCCTATTTTATTTGCCATTAATTCATAAATTTCTTTGTTATCGACTGAAAGCGTACACCGATAAATAAATTACGGATCCTCCGATCGACCAACGGAAGGCATTGCGTACCATTTCAGTGTGTTCGCCTACAATCTTACGGGTAATTGATGTTAATTTCACCTTATATAATACTTACGTACCTTTCCTTTTAGCATTTAACAATTTTCTTTTCTCTATTTCTGCAATCGTGACTACTTGTCCGCTATAGAAGTTGCATTACTACTGGATTTAAAACCATGCCTGTTCGATATTGATAACTAGGAATTTAACTGTACTTTACTTAATTTTAGATCCTTTCATTGGACGCTCTACGAATACCTTTGTGCCGATTTAGTTCGTCTACACTAACTTCACTACGATACCAGCGATAGGGTAACACTATCTACGCTACGAAAGGTCAGAATCTTTATTATTTTTCGCGTGCACTAAAATTTACTACATTCTCGCCGCGGTACGTGCTAAAAGCCGTACATCTGCTCTACAAGAGTTTAAGTAACGTGCTACTATCGTGAAATGAAAGTCTTTGAATCACTTGATGTAATTATAGTATACTTTACTTACAATTATGGAACTTCTTCAAGTGAACGTGGTTTGTAAAATTACACACTTCTAGAAGTTACTTTTGATGCATAAATCTATTTAATTATTAGTTTGATCTATATTTAAATGATCTTCATACCGTTTACTTCATAATTCCTTTTATTATTGTGGACCACACCCATATTCACTTTAACATAGCGTCCATTTTAAAATACTAGAGTAGGTCAACTGCGCAGATACCCGTTTAATTGCCGAGTTGCGCACAGTAGCTGTTCCTTACCAGGTTCATTAAAGAATACATTGACTTCTTTTTTTTTAAATTAAACTTTTTACGGTTTAACTATAACCTCATTTAACATTTATGTACCATTAAATTTGCCTACATTTATTTGTGTTTAGAAACTCAATTATTGGGCTATTATTTTGGACTATTGTAAATGTATTTTCACTTAAAATTTTACTTTTACTGTATATATATATATATATATATATATATATATATATATATATATATATACTTGGAAACGTTGAATTGCCGGTTTCTCTCTTTCTTTTTTTTATAGTATCTGGCGTAACTGAATCGTCCTTTACATAAAAATTTGGTAATTAATTTTTGAGTAACGAACATGTTGGCTTTGATATAATTTTTGGGGTGTTGTGAAACCACAGCAAGTGTATTAATAAATACCTTTGGTTATTAAAACGCTTTTTAGCGTAGGTGTATGTTTTTCTTTCAGCTTCAACGTAATGAAAGATCTTTCATTTTCGAAAGTTAAACTTTTAAAGCAATTAAATTTTGTATATTAACTTTCTTTTGGGTTTCATTTAAAAAAACCCGCTTTACTTGCGAACGTTGCAGTTTACTTCATTTTGGGTCTATTTGGTATATGTAAAGTATTATAAACTTCATTTAATCCCGTTCACTGATTCTGTATCTACCCTTATTTGAAATATTTTACAAATTACATTTTTGCGTTATAATATAACTTTTTTCTTATTCTTTCTTTCTCTTCTTTCTCTCCTTTCCTTTAATTCCCTATTCACCTCTTTAGATATTGTTACTCAGAAGTCGGGGTAACGGTGAATTTTGCTTTAGGAGAGCGACTTCTGGCGCCCGAACGGTTCTGAGCTAGACGGTTTCTGGGTTATCTGTAGGTGAATAGTGAACCATTTCCTTTTTCCTCCGCTTTCCATTTAAACGCATGACAATCTGTTATGCAGGTATGTAGTACATTATTGTGTAAAATATTACACTTGGAAGGACTACTTTCAGCGCACGTCTGAAGCATGTAGGGTTAGTATAAATACAGTTAGTGCTATATAAAGAGGGTTACAGAAACCCAAAAAGGAAATAAACCTGCACAGTCACCATCTAACCGGAGAAGACGTGCGAAATCTAAGTCCACTGAAGTTGATGTCTATGTGAAAGACGCTGTAAAGAGAGAAATTTATGAAATGCATTCAAAACGTAAATACAAACATGCAAGACATGTCTAGTACTATACCTGATATTGTAGGTATACATGTTACGCTGGCATCATTACAAAAAGAACTAAGCAATAGCCAAGTTTTCGATTTCAATATATCAAGTTTAAGAGGCCTCTTACAATCTATTGGCTTTTCATCTAAAGTAGATGATGGGAGGAGAGGTTTATTGGAACAATCACATATTGCTGCCAATCATGTACGATTCTTACGAGAATATTACAAAAATAAAAAAGAAAAATTATGCAATCCTGTATTCTTAGATGAAACTTGGATTTTTAGTCGAGGATCGCACAAAAGAATCTGGCATGATAAATCTAAGCAAAGCGTGAAGAAGAAGCCAATGGGCGAAGGAAAAAGATTGGTTGTAATTTAGTTATTATTACATTATAATTCCTAATAAAACAACTGTACTTTTAGATTTGCAGTTGTTCATATAGGTAATGAAGATGGATTTATTTTCGATGCTTCACTTTTGTTTTCTAGAATATCACAAAGTAGAGACTATCATGGAGATATGTGTGTAGAGTGGTTTGAAAATAATTTAATTGCAAACTTAAAAGAACTACCTTTAGTTGTAATGCTAGTTATTATTCCAAACTTCTAGAAAAAATTTCAAATAATTCATCTAAGAAGGAAGAAATGTGTAATTTTCTATTAAAGCGCAACATAGGTTATGAGCCTAGCATATTTAAAAAGGAACTACTGCAATTAGTTGCAGATAATGCGATACCAAAGGTGTACTAAATAGATGAAATAGCACACAAGTGTGGACATAATCTTACGGTTACCACTATATCATTGTCAATTTAATCGAATTGAACTGGTGTGGGCAAATTGCTAAGAACACTACAAGAAAAATGTCGGAAGACATAATTCCAAAATTAACGTTGACCATGTAAAAGAAGTATAGATAGAATCCTTGCAACGAATTGATGGCACATATTGACACAAATGCATTTAACATGCTGAAGTGTCTATGTTAGGGTAATGGGAAATTGAAAAACATTTTGAGGTTGTGCAACCATTAGTTACATCAGTTAGCGATTCTACTTCTGAGAGTGACACTAATAGTGAATAATATTTTTTAATTTAAATGTTTTAATTCTAATGCAGTATAAATATTCAAATTTTTACATAACATATTGATAACTCTACAATAGGTGGACTGAATACATGTACTGATTTATGTAAACTGCTTTTTATTTAACTTGGAGCAATATGAAATATATTTAAACTATGCGTTAAATTAAAATCTATAATTTCGTCGAACTTTCTTCAACAGGGACGAAAAAATCTGTCGCTGTCGATTACAAAGCAATAATTATGCTTCTAGAAGGGTTGCTATAAATCTTGAGAATAACAGCATAATTGCAATTTTTATGTATTTTTTCACCTGAAGTGATTTAATACATAATAAACAAAAAAAGTATTTGTTTACTTACAAATATATAGGTTATGTATTATGATGGTATGTAATTATAATCAAACCATGTTGTTAAACTTCTTTGAAGATGATAAATCGGAACACCCTCTAACGGTCGAAGGCTAACAGTGCAAAATGTCATTACCAAAGAACAAATTTAACAAATTTTCATCGTTATGGTGTAAGTGCAAAGTTGTAAAAACCTTTGATTAGAAATTGACCAAAGCATTCAGAAATAGAAATACCAATTAAAGTAATCCAGTCAAATCTAACCAGGAAATAAATGATAATAAATGCAAGTGTTATTTAGCAGTGAAAACACAAGGCTGTGGTAATTTAAGCTTTTACTGCTAGATCTAGGAGAAAACACAGCAAAAACATACCAAAAGCTAAAATTAAAATTATTATGTGTTTATCTTGATAATATTTCCATATTATCAAATTGACTGTCATAATTTAAATTATTTAAGGCATGGACAGCTACCGTAGATTTCTGTAATTGGCTCTCATTTGTACTTTACGTCTCCTATCAAAGCTATGTTTTGTGACTCCAGTGCATACTTTTCCACATGAGCACTCCGGAAGATGATAAGTTATTGGAACATCTTTAGGCGACCTTAAATGTCCTTAAATTTTTACTGTACGTTTAAAAACAGTCCGAATGCCAAGATGAATTAGAATTTGTTTAATGTTATCTGTAATATTAGTTATAAAAGGAAGAAAAGCAGTATCAACGTTAAGAACTGTTTTTTTTTTGGTTACGTCTAGAAGGTGTAATAAGATTATTAATATCAGTAAGTGAATATCAATTAGCTTGTAAGGATTGTGTTAAATATCATCATCTTTCAAAAATTCAGGATGACAAATTCGTTTTGTTCGATGTACTAGAGATTTAATTATACCAGTTCATTGACGTGGATGATAGTTTGATAACTTATGAAGGTATCTATCAGTGTGTGTCGGCTTTCTGGAAACTTTAAAAAGTGGTGAGTTATTAGTTTTAGATATTAGTATGTCAAGAAATAATAAACTTCCATTATTTTCTTTTTCCATGGTAAATTGAATGCTACGGTGTGTACCATTTATAAAAATAAAAAATTCATGTAGTGCTTCTCAGTGCCTCCAAATAATGTGTCATCCACAAATGTATCACAAACTAAAGGTGTCCTTGTAACCCTAATGTTACAAATTTTACCATGTAACAATTAGCTGTAATAGGACTAGGAGGACTACCCATTGCTATACCTTCAAGCTGTTTATAGAATTTATTATTCCACTGAAAATAAGTCGTAGCAAGATAGTGATGAAAACGAATTCTTATATCTTTTGGAAAAATATGATCAATATATTCAATAGTTTCTTTTAGAAGGACTTTTGTAAAAAGTGAAACATTAAAACTGACCATTATATAACCCTCTTCAATTTTGAAATTTTGTACTTTTTTAATAATGCTTAGTGTAATGTAATGAGGTGTTTCACGTATACTAAGTGACATGGAAATTGCAGCAAGAAGGGGTAGGAATTTTTTGACCATACTACGTTTAACTACTAAAAGGTAGCAATTGATTAAGGTTGAAAAGAAAAAGAACAAAATATAAACATAATTTTTACTGATAATGGGTGGATCCCCCGTATGGTTACATACTCCTCCACTCGTCGTGACATCGATTCAAGCAGATGGTCGATGTACTCTTGAGGTATAGTGTCCCAAGTAACCTGTAATTCGTGCTGTAGAGCTTGCAGCATCTGCGGAAAATCGGTCCAAAGAACGTCTTGTAATATGGGGATGGGCATTATCCTGCTGCAAAGGTGCGTCTTCCAACTGCTGAAGAAATGGAAGAATATGGGGTTCAACCATCTCATCCACATACCGTTGGGTGTTCATATTGCCTCAAATAAATACCAAACGAGACCTACTCCCATAAGCTATAGTACCATAATTCTAGGTTTGGTGCACATGCCTCGCAACGGAAAATTCAACACTTCGGCGTTCCGCACGTCTTCGTCTGACCCTCACACGGCCATCATCCATCCCCAAACAGAATCGGAATTCATCAGTAAACACCACTATATGCCACTATTGGTTCCAGTGTGGTAGCAACCTACACCACTCCAAACGCTGTCGTCGATGTTGAGCCGTTAGTGGTAGCACAAAATGTGGCCGATAGGATTGTAAGCCGAAAGCTCTGATTCTGCCGTAAACCGTTCCAAGGGTTACAGGACGACCGTCGTTATCGAACCATTGATCGGAAATTGATCTGGCACTTCAGAATCGGTCTCTTGTTGCCATAAGTTGAAGATGGTGGCCCTGCAGCTCATTTGTTCTTCTTCGCTCCCCGGTTCCCCTTCTGCGGAATTACCGAAAAACCACCTTCGAGCAAACAAAGAATACGGCTTCTGTCGGATTCGCTTAATTGGCAGTAATTTCTACATTGTTGCACTCTAGGCATGATCACACCCTCATCGCAAACGATCACAAGTACAAACAATAAACAACTGAACACAATCTCGCACAATATACACCAGAAAAAATTGTTAGAAAAACTGAACGAACTGTCAGATAAGCCTTTACCACTTGATCCTTGTGAATGAAATTTTAATCAACTGCTGGTCAAAAGATTTCTACCCCTTCTTGGTGTTGCAATTTCCATGTCACTGAGTATTTATGAGGTTGTAAAGGAAATGTAAAATGTCTTGCAAGATTACGCGTAAGATAACCAATTGCACTAACAATAGGCCTCAAAGGAACATTAGGTTTATGACTTTTTGCTAAACCATATGGTTTCAGTGAAACAGCTTTAGAGTTAGTTTCGTTTATAATTCTTCCGGAGTAGATGGTAATTGAATAAGTTCTTTAGTTTTTAAAAGAAAGGTTTTTCTTGGTTTGAAAATTTTTGTAGACGTAGGAGGTTTAAAGGTTTCCATATTATGTTTGTTGAGTTCTAATTTTTTGCCAAATGAGAGATGTTGTGAGATAGATGTGATTACCATATATTATGTAACGTGTATAAACGTGAAGCGGAGAGAAAAAAATGAGAAAAAGAGATAGGTCGCTACTTACTTTCGGATGTAAGGAATCGACGGCGTCAGACGGTTCTGGCGGGGTCAAGGAAGTTCCGGTAGAGAAAAAGGCGAGTAGCTAACCGTAGGAAAAGGGGCAGGAGAAACCAATAGGGAAAAAGAAAAGAGTGGTGTGGGATAAAATAAAACCTTAAATCACATAAAAAGAATATATATAAAAGATAAATAAATAAAAATAAATAAATTCTAACAGAGCACAAATAAATTGGCAATTAACGTCCAAAATGAGGTAAGTACGCAATCAAACATAAGTAAATTTATAAATGTATAACGTAGATACATTGATTATTTTAAAAATTTAAAGAAAACAAAATGAAAACGTCCACAACACAAGTTTAGACAAAATTATTTCGTAAAATGTTAAAAGTACGAAAGGATAACTTCATAGTAAATTATAATTATAGATAAATATGAACCTGTTTAATTACAAAATGCCTTCCAAGGTAAAGCAGGGTTTTTATTATGGGAAAAAGATACGATAAATTGTAATTTAAATTTAGAAATTCTTGTTATGTCCTAACAACAATAAAAATAGATTTAGTCAATTACCAATGTTAAATTAAAAATTTAAAACGCATGGAAGATATCTAAAGGTAAACTACTGTGCGCATGTTTATCTGATAGTTAATACGTCACAAACATTAAAAGATAAAAATATGGCCGACCGCTGTTCTCAAAGCGGTCCTCCTTCAAAGAACGATTTACACAAAAATCTAATTAAAGATCTAATGAAAAAGTAAGTAATTAAAGTGATACAGTAATACACTATTTTTAATAATTATAATTATAGACTGCAAACAAAAAAAAACGAACGGAAAGGAAGTGGAAAAAGGGATTTCAGATAAGGTGAGAGGTAAATAATATTTTAGTGAATGCAAGGAGTCATTCTAGTAGCTTTTCTCATTTTAGTAGAGGGAAGGAAGGAGCAGAAAGGAACTGAGGTTATAGGTGTGAAATGTATGACGAAAAACGTTTAGCCTTTTCGTTGATTTCTATGATGATGATATTTTACGAAAGTTATTTTTCTACGAGTTGAACCAAAGATGCATGAAGATAGAATTTCTAGGTAAGTTACAACATATACAAGTACAGATGGTATACTCTTGAACTTCTTTTAGTTGTATAAAAAACATATGGAACAGTAACGACAACAGCCAGGACCAAAATAACTGCAAGTGCAGCTGCGAGGTCAATGGAAAGTTTAAACTGAAAATTCAAGCTGAGAAATCATAATGAGTCATTAGAAAAGGCCACAGAATAATAGATACTCATACTTCTAAGATGGCAGGCGAGTTCGTGATAAATTGTATGAATGGTATATTTTTAAAACCGCAATATGCGAAGAAAACAATGAATATTCAGCATTCTCGAGTAGAAACTTTATTTTCTCTGTGAAACAATTCCTGTTTATATATCCTTCTAGCGAAGTTTGAAAATAAATTCAGAAACTTGTTTAGGAATGCTACAACAATATAAATTTTGAATAGACAAATGTAAGAGATGTTTTGTATAAAAGTATAGGTAACCAAAAGTACTTCAATGTATACTTAATTGTATAGCATTAATGTTAATAAAAATTTCGAATTAAATCCAATCCTAGTCGACCGCTGATGACGATAGCGTAGCTATCGAAACAAATTCGGTGTTTTTTATCTTTGTGTGGTACGTGGGTGTAAGTTGTTTGTTACAGATTCTGCCACAGTTCCAGTTTTCCAGATTTTTCAAACCAAATTAAATGAATAAATAAAAAGTTGAGAAATTTTTGTTACAGATCTTTTAGTAGTTCACGATAAGTCTATGCTTCCAAAATTTGTTCTACTTTAATGTCACAGTCGTTCATATTTAATATAACAGTTGCATTACCTTTATCTGATTGTAATATTATTATATTTTCGTTACGTTTAAGATCGGCGTTGATGAAAGGATAAGTTAATCTTGGGAGTTTTGGTTTACGTAACATGTTAACAGTTTTAAATCTAACTTCAATCGCAGCATCAGAAAGTAACGATTTAATAGAATTCTCAATATTGGAAATTATGTCGTCAAAGGTATTACTCTTGGTTTTATCGCAAAATTTCCGTCTTTATAAAGCACTTCAATAGCATCATCTGGAAAACCAGGATCAGAATGGTTTATAACCGCTTTTTTTTATCAAAAAATGGTCGATTATGTTGCTACTTGAATAATTGATCAAATTTTGCTTTTTGGGGTTTATATGTGATATCAAGTTGCTATTTGCGAATGCTTTTACCAGTTTCAAATAAACGTTATTCAGAACTTTATACTTACATCATAACTTAATTAAATTTTGTTAAATTTGTTCTTTGATTATGACATTTTTAACTGTTGGCCTTCACCCGTTAGAAAGTGTTTTAACTTGTTTTCTTCAAAGCAGTTTAACAATGTGTAATTTATTGATGATCTGATTATTCCTTACTAAAAATATATTCCATAGTTGGCTTTGTACGCTTATCAAACTTTTATATTAATAGTAGGCTTATGTTCGCGTTTTCAATTTTTCGAATTTCATAAAAAAATTGTTTCAACATCTTAACAATTTTGAAAGATAGTATTATTACTGACTAAGATAATTGTAGGTGTTATCGAAACGTTTAGATTTGTATAAATTAAATATAGAAATACACCATAAACAAACCCAAATATGTAATTATTTTAAATTTAAACATTAATATAGAGGATGAAACTTCATAAAAATCCGAGACCAACTTATTACCATTGTTTAAAAATTTCAATGCTTTTGACTTCTCCAGTTTTTATATTACCATGAATACAAAAACGTGAGTAAAGATTGACATTAATACAAAAGGTTGTAAAATACAAAACACGTACGTATTCAGATCTGAAAAATTAATACCTTCAAAGTAGCTCGCTCGCTCTTGTAGTTAGAAATCTAGCCTTGTACATTATGCATACTTTTGCATAAAGGAAGTCTTTAAATTTCAGAGTAGAATGAGTAGAAAATATTCCTTTAGAGGTGCGTGTAAATGGTAATAATCTGTTAATTACTTATTTACTTTTCATTAAAGCAATTTTAATCTAAAAAACCTCCAAATTTTGACTAATTATAACGTTAATTAGCATAAAACCAAAAAATTTGATGATACAATTATATCACTTATTGTACGCTGACTGTTAATTAGTTAAACTAAATATTCTCATTACTCACAATGTAAACTTTCACATTTAACAACGGGTAGAACTGCTTATTCATGTGATCATTACTGTACAAGTAACGTGTACTGTTTCAATACGTACTTACTTACTCAAAAAATTGGTAATCGCTCCAGAGATTAATTTATTATTAACTGTTCCTAACGTTAGTTGAAATATTTGCATACTTTAAGAGAATGGGCCTGGAATGTGTATTGTTCTATTGTGCTTTGAGCAATCATCAGATCTACCTTTGATAACATTACCACCTTTAGAACCCGCCTATTCTGCACGAGAGGATGAAGATAGAACTGATTTAGGTTGGCTATTTTGTCCAGTGTTGTCAAGCATTTCTGAAATTAAACATTTAACATAACAAAAAAAAACATTCAAAAGGAAATATAAAAGTCAAATTTTATTATTGTGGTAAAATCAACCTTACCACGGCGTACTTTATACCAGCCGGGAATGTAGCCCCACTTCAGTGTTGAGAAACAGATAGAATTCCTTATTGTTAATCAAATTTTAACGACTAAAAACCAAAACTCTGGTCTCAAATGATCGGAAATTGTATTTTTTAATAATAATAATCCAAACAAAAAAAATCTTAGTAATAATATCCCGTTTAGAAGTGCTCCTAGAATTGAACGATGCTTATTCTTTATCTCTAAGTAAAAGTGTGATACTAAATTATTAAGTGTAACTTCTATAATTTACTTGTAATTGATACTAATGCAACACGAATAATAAAAAAGTCGGGAATTCAATTCAATGATATTAATTTTCATTTTGACGCCAAACCTGTTTTGTGGTCTGCAATTACATTATTTCCTAATTTTTTATAGTAAGACGAAACAATATTTCGTGATTGCAAACAAATTGCATCAGCATGTTTCATGGATATTGTATCAATTCACTAACTGATAGAAACTGTAGTAAACAGCTGGTAATCCTATTCCTATTGTTAATCAACCAGATTTCTTAAAATTAGCAAAATATCCATGTATTTTTTTTAATAAATACTTATGTAACTGCAATTTCAGTAAATACAACCATTAATTAGACTTTTATTGCAATGCTTTAAATTATCGCTATGGTATTAAACTTTTTTGAAGCTCACAATTGATTTATAGAGGTTTCGTAATTTTTTATAATTATACAATGCAATATTTTGTAACATTAAATAAAGTAGTACTGTGACAGGTGTTTTGAGAATCCGGTACATGGCATATGCGAATCATATTCCAACTGATATTATTAGAATTTATTAGTCAAGAATAAAGCACCACGATTTCTATATGCTACTGCATGCATTTCATTAAACTTCTAGACCTAACTATGTCACATGTCACACTCCTATATTGCCGCCTGGTATAAAGTACGCCGTGACATAACCTATGAAGCTGAGATTTGACAGTTATCAAACTGTTATTTTTCCAACCTGACAACGTTGGCGTCCTCTGACAGTATTAGTGACTCAAATGCTCTGACTATATATAAAACTTTTGACCCAAAATCCAACTTAAAACAAAAATAAATAATTTCAAAAACCATACGAAAGTGTACGTCTGAAGACTACATTTTAAATTTATCATATTAAAGCAAGGATTTAAATAGAATAATTATTAAAAAAGCAAGTTTCATAAGACCAGCCTTGAAGCATGAATGCACATTCGAAAAAACGATGTGGCGTAGCTACGTATTTTCTAAAGAATGACTGCTTCAAGGACTTATGAAACACACTATTTTTTGTAATTTGCCCTTTTACAATTTACCTTTTTTTAACCAAACATTTTTACTTTAGTTGATTTAGGGCTTTTTGTAGCGATTGATAGTCTTAATTTTAAAAGTGAAAATTTGATCTAGTGGCCTTTTGTTTTATCTAAATTCTGTCACAAAACAGGAAAATGGAAGATAATCAAGATAATCTCGCATGTGCGTCCCCTGGAATACATGAAACTACCAAGGTTTTCCACTGGACGCATCCTGTTTTTAACACATTTTGTGGCATATATGACATAATTCCGGATCAAGCTTGGCCAACCTAAAAATTTTCGTAAAATGTTAGATGGATTCATGGCTATAATGACTTCGGAGATGACGTCGCACTTCTTAATACGTCTATTAAAGAATCAAGTTGGAAGCAAATTACTAAAATATTATTAAGGCACAGCAATATCAACAAAAAGTTAATTTTTACAACAGCTTAGCTGATCGGAGACATAAGTTAAGATACTGTAAATTGAGAGCTATCTACTTTATCAACAGGTGGTAAGAGAATTCAGAGATAATGTAATAAAAACGTAATGTTTGCCAAAGCAACTGTATCAGGTTCGGTTTCACTACAAAAGGCAGTCATACTACGCTGCGAGCGGCAAAGTATTTTACTTAAAGGTTTTGAGACAAACACAAAAAACATTCAACTCAATTTTTTCGACAAAGCACGTTTTCACACGTTACGAAATTTTGTTAACGTCCGTGACCAAGTATTCCTTAACTCACGGTAGAATTGCCTTTTTAAATATAATAAATTAATACCAAAATGCAACAGAAGATAGTTACACACCTTTTTAAGGGAGTAAACAAACACAAGGTGCGTTGTAACACAATGTTGACAGAGATGAAACTTTAACACGCGTTACTCACAAAGCGTGAAAGGATGTGAGTAGAAGGGGACCAGCTGAGGGCCAAACGGAGTGGCAGAATCCACGTGGCCATATCCCACCTTTATTTTGACGGCTTCTTTTTAACCCCTATAGGGAAATTAAAATACTTTGATGGAATTCTTACCCCTAATTAGTGACCTTTTGGCTGCATCAAGAGTCTTTTAGAGTGGGTTCGGTTTCTTTTCGGGAGCGCTTTTCAAGCCTTTGGTGGAATTTTCAGTCCGTTGACGGTATTTTCACCCCTAATTAGAGCCATTTGTCAGTATTAAGAGCCTTTTGGTAGTCCACCCCGGAGTTTATGGGTGTTGGTCACGTGACTGGGGTGGAAGTAAGGAGTTTGGGTGAGAGAAGGGTCGGGTGGTGAGGGTCGGAGTAAGGAGCATGCGTGGGATTGGCTGCTTCTTTTCGGGGCGAATTTAAACCTCTTGATAAAATTTTCAGCCCCTTCGATGTAATTTTCACCCCTAAGTAGGGTCTTTTGGTAGCATAAAGAGCCTTTTCATCAGTCCAGCCTCTGTAGTGATTGGAGGACCTGAGGGCACGCCACGTCCCCTAGTTTCTGATTGGTCCATGGACTGCGCCCCATGGTTTCTGATTGGTTGAGACCCTTTAGTGGTTGTGGCTTGTAGACCATTTTGTGGGAATGGATTGTCGGCTATTGTGTTTTATCGGCCGTGGTCCTCATGCTATCTCATAAGACAGGTATGCACCACCTAAGCTTTTTCTGAGGCCTTAGCCCCCTGTATAGGGCTCCGAAACTTGTTCACGGGTCTTCGCCTCCTTGTCAGCTATAGGTCTTCGACCATTGCCATGTTATTGTTTTTAATTATAAGGTCACAATTAAATTCCCCGGCCAATTTGTTTTAATAAAGTCGTCATTAAATTCTGGCTCCATTGCGGTTAATTATAAGTCATAATTAAATTTTTTAGGCTAACTTGTTTTGGTGGAAATTTTTTGGCGGGAAATTTGAAATTGTGTTCTAGTAAGTTGGTCCCTCATGCTACCTTATAAGACAGGTTTAAGACTCAGGAGCTTTTTCTGAGGTTTTCGCCCCTTGTTCGGTGTTCATCCCCTTGGCGGGAAATTTGAAATAGTATTCTAATAAGGGGTCCTCATCCTATCTCATAAGACAGGCTTAGGACCCCGTAACGTGTTCACGTTCACGTGCCTTCTGTTATGGTCCCCTTGGCGGAAAATTTAAAATAGCATCGTTTTTTGTCGGCAATTCTTCTAGTTGGCGGGAGATTTGAAAATGTATCCTAATATGGTGACTATACTACCTCATAAGACAGATATAGATTTCCTGAACTTTTTCTATATTCTTCAACCCTTGTTGGGTCTTCACCCCCCTGTCAAGCGCCTGGTTGTTTCTGACGTTACCTATCGGTGTATTTTTAAAGCTAATGGATTTTTTCTGTAATCTGGTCTCCACCTAGCAGTATATCTTTAAAAGTAGATTTGATTGTTTGTGACTCCATCTAGCGGTGTTTCTCTATAAGTAATTCTCTAAAAAAGTTTCTCTAAAAAAAAATGTTTTCTGTAACAGAGATTGATTGTAGTTGAACCTATCGGTAACTGCTTGCAAATCCCTGTAATCGTTAGGCATAATCAAATTTCGTTTTGTGCATACAGGTTTTAAACAGGAAAAGCAAGTCACATAAACAAGGTCAACGCCGTAATTACATTTTCAAAGTCCTTTCACCTTTCACTACTCAATTACCTCTACAGTGTCAGGGGAACAACCCCATTAATCACCTAATTACGTAGAGGCAAGCACGTTGACATTCGTTTCCAATTTTGATAAAAAAATAACAAACTTTCACTATTCAATTACATCTACAGTGTCAGTGTAAAACCCGCTAATTGTCTAATTACGTAAAGGTAAAAGACTTGACATTCATTTAAATTTTGATGTTATGAGTCATAATCAAAGCCCTCGGCCATTTTGTTTTGGTGGGAAATTTTAAATTGCATTCTAACAAGTGGGCCTCCATGCTAGCTCACAAGACAGTTATAGGACACCGGAATTTGCTCTCGGGTCTTCGCCCCAAAATTCCTCAGTCAATTTGCTTTTAATCATGAGTCACAATTAAATTTTGTGAGCTAACTTGCTTTGTCGGCCATTTTTGTCTTGTAGGGAAATTTAATTTGCTTTCTAATAAGCACAAAGGGAAATTTGATGTTGGAAAGCGAAATTTGTGGGTGGTTTCGTACTGAATGCTGAGTACAGGAGCTACTTATTTGTACAGGAAATAGGCATTTTCGGGATTATATGGGTGGTAGCTAGAAAATGGTGGTGGTGAAATGTTACCGGGTGAATTTCTAATCTCGGGACGGTTGTATGAGGTGTTTAAACTTTATGGAACAATTAGTGGAATATTTATATTTTTATACGGCGGGCTGGATAAAACTAAACGTATTATGTACTCTGGCATTAAAGAGTTCTTGAGACTAGCATATACCATGGATTTGGTCCGTAATGTATCGTCTAGTGCAATACAGGTCTTTACCACACCTACACAACCACACGCAGAGAGTGTAGCTGCAGAAACTTAATTATCTACTTACACCGTAGGACAAAATGGTTGCACAAGAAGGTTCTGGTATCAGGACAAACAAACTATCTTTCCTATTTCATCCACCTCAGAGGTTGTTGATGATACGTCAACAATTTGATTCATGTACTCCAGCATTAAATAATTCTTGACACAGGCATATGCCTTGGATTTAGTCTGTAATGTATCGCGTAGTGCAATGCAGGTCTTTACCTACACAAACGCACGCAGACAGCGTAGCTGCAGAAACTTAATTATCTATTTACACCATAGGACAAAAAGGTTGCACAAGAAGGTTCTGGTATTAGGGCAAACAAACTGTCTTTCCTATTTCATCCACCTACAGAGGGGATAATTCGGTTGTTGATGGTAAGTCAACAACTTGATTCAGGGCACCTTTCTACGTAAAAATCGTATTATTGTAGTTCCATTACCCACCGAGTCAGTCTAGATGTCCGTTTTTCGAGGGTGAGAAGCCATTTAAAACTTTTATGGTCCGTGAGAACTGTGAAGCGGTATACTTCAAAATATCCTTTAAAGCTTTGGATTCACCAGACCACCGCCAGATTTCTTGTTTGGAGTAATTTCTTTCCGCAGTAGTTAGAGTTTGGCTGATGTACATAATCACTTTTTTATCATCTGCTTGTACTTGCGTAAGAACCTCTACTTTACGGGTGCACTCACGTCAGTCTGCAGTACGAAAGGCTGGTCAAAGTCCGGACAGAATGAAAGTGGTGAGGCGTCTTATATGGTAGTAAAGGCGACTTCTAGTGTTTCAGGCTAGTTATATTTTAGGTTTTTTCTTTAACAGGCAGATCGGCGGTAGACTTAACTGGGCGAATCCGTTTACGTACTATTTGTACCACTACGCTAGCCCTAAAAGTTGTCTCAGACGTTTTACAGTGCGAGGACGGGGAGGATTTGCGTGACTGCGTTAATTTTTTCTGGTAACCCTCGTTGCGAAGTGATATATTTTCCGATTATTGCCAACAATTTCGTGAGTATGTTTACCGTATCGTAAACATGTTCTAAAAATCTATTCCTACCACAACATCGGTACTTAACTAGGTGATGTAATATTTCTACTTCCTTTACCTTCTGTCTTACTTAGGATCGTTATCCGTCTGTATCGATTAGTGCGTGGACGAGTATTTGGAATATCCACTGTAAAATAAAGTATATACTTGGAGGGGTTTGTCTCTGGTTGAACGCCATCACCGTATGTACACAGACGTCCCGTTTTTTCTGCGACGTAGGGGCTCATGGTATTTTAGCCGGAGTCGTCAAGGGTTCCTGATAATTCCTTGCCCGCGTAGAAAGTTTCCCAGCCGTCGACACGGGCAGTATCGTGGTAGCACATCATTCTTCCTACACCGTGAACAGAAAGTTTTGAAGGGACCTTTACATGATCGCGCTTACAATATCTAAAGTAGACATCTTCGCATCCCTAAGGGTCTTATTTTAGTTTTGCCTTGATGCACATCGGTAGCTACAACCTTAGGGCAGGGGCTGATTCCGAATCCAATGCAAGGATTAGATCCCTGAGGTGGATGTTTTGGGGACTAGTGCTGACGGGAGGTGTGGTAGTCTTTGGGAATAACTTCTCGAATTGAGTAGCTACTTCTAGTAATTCTAGGAGGCCGGTGAAGTCTCTGGTATGCTTAATATTTATGCTCAACTCTTAGGTTATCGCAAATTCGTTTGAGTTATGATTCTTGTGACACTGCTCTATGGCGGCGGATTAAGATCGGAATTGCGGTGACATATTCTGCTGTCCTTTCTTTGCAGTCTTGCATATGTCTTCCTCTAACTGGAATTAATGTCGCGGGGTACGACGTAAAGTCTGCAACTACAGAGGAAATCATGTCACGTCCTCTAGGAGCGTTGGTTAGTACGACACCACAGCAGAGTTCATAGGGTGCCAGTAGGACGTGGTTGTCGGTGATGCTGTATCATGCTTGTAACTCTTCTATCCTTTCTAAGAAATAAATAGGATCACTCACTCCGTCGTAGACACCTCATTTTCGGATTCTATCGCATTTTCAGCGTGTCTGATGTCGGTGGCGTGTGGGTGTTCAACGGATGTTGGCGGCGGTATTTTGTTTGCAAGTTTTACTATTTCGGGAGCGGGGATCGTCACTTGGACTACTCCGGTACGTAAACATTTCACTGTACAGGCTCTGAGTTCTTGAGTATTTCCACTGGTTCTCCGGTTCTGATTTACGTGTTTCTTCTGAAATTTCCTCCTTGTTCAGGTAGTAATCTATCCTAGCCTCGTTTCGATTTTTATTCAGGTTTCAGTATTACGCGAGTGCAGCTATTCATTTCACACACTAGTGCACTACATAAGTATAAATTAACTGAAAATAAATAGGTAAGCAAACAAAATTTTACTGTTTATTCCACAAAGGTATACTAAAAGTTAGTTTCATTTATTATTACCATGCGATTTCTATTTTAATTTGATTGTAGTGGATTATCGTTATCCGTAGTAGATTTGATATAAAATATTAATTATTAAACATATGGTACCTTCCATGGCATTCGATTCCAGTTCAAAACTACAGTGTAATCGTAATAGGATTAAATCAAAAATATTTATGAGTGTTCCCAAATAATCCTGACTGCTATTTACTCATTTCTTTAGATTCCAATAACTGATCATTTACAGGTATACCAGCTCCAGCTAATGGAGTCTCCATTTACTTAAGTTACTCGATTGACAGCTATTTGTTTACTTAACTATATTTATAGCATCTGAAATGTTACCTCACATGGAATTGGACACTCTAGTAGAAATGAGCGAGGTGGAGCCCTATTACCTTGGAGTGTAAAGTTCAAACGTGGCACGAGACTTGAACAATACCTTACCATACGTTTGATGTCTTCACTTCAGTTTAACATAATCAGGAACCTTCGTTCAAAAAAATAAAATCAAAGCTATTAAATCAAATGATTTTGGGTTAAGCGACTACTTTATTCTTCGCAACATTTTATATTATCTTAAAAGCTGTTGCTAGGTATAAGTTCAATTTGCACAAAAAAGGCGTAGGACTGTGATTTTCAATTTTTATCCTTACAATGCATCACCATCCTTAAGAGTGTTCTAGCTGCACGCACTACCCAAGAATACAACAGACTACATCATCTTTAGACCTTTTAGACACCGTGGAAGAGATAGCCTTGAGTCACTGGCAAACTTTTACTATTAACCCAGAAATGCCCATACAATTTTGGTTTTATGTATGTCGCCTATATTGTAGGAAATGTTATTTTGGGTTTTTTTTTTATGATTGTGGACCTGAACAGGCTAAATAAGGCCTATCGTGCTAAAGCACTCAGGAACACTTAGGAGGATGGATAGAGGGATAATGAATTGCCAATAGATGCCTATGAACAGCTACCTTAAATTTTCTCATATCATAAGTGAGAGGAAAACAGGAACTAGGGAGATCATTCCAGAGTTTAGAAGCCGTGTAGAAAAATGTGGATTGCGCCCGTTTGGTACGACAAGTGGAGATTTGTACTGCATACTGATGATGTGATTGAGCGAACCGAGTGTTTCTCGCAAGGATAGCCGGAGATGGTATCAAAGAATGTAATTCACCAGCACAGTAGCCGTTGTAATAACGATAATACAAAGGAAGAACTGAAACCATCCTTCTTTGCTCAAGGGACTGTATGTGAGAAGTTAAGGACGGGTCATTCATAAGCCTAATCGCTCTCTTTTGAATACTATCAACGATATCGAGAGCGTATTGGGGAGCACTAACCCAAAGGTGAGAATTATATTCCAGATGAGGCCGAATTTGGGCCTTATACAGCAAAAGGAGTTGTCGAGAGGTAAAGTACTGCTTAGATCTGAACAAAAAGCCTATTTTACGAGCAGCTGTTTTGGTAGCTGACAGAAGATGGTCAACCCATGAGAGATTTGAAGATACAGTCATACCCAACAGAGTAATAGAGTCTGAAAACTTAAGAACTGAGCCATTCATACTTACAACAGGAAATGATCGATCTTTTTTGGCGGACATAAGGCAACACTGAGTTTTGTTAGCATTAAATTTAACTAGATTATTGCTTCCCCATTCGAGAATACGTTGAATGTCTTTGTTGATTGAATTTGCCATTTCAGCTTTAATTTCTTGATTTGACATAGAAGGTGGATTATCACTATGAGTAGACTGAGATGAGCTACAGTGAAGAGTGCTATCGTCAGCAAAGCAATGGATGGGGTTAGTTGTTGAAGAAATAAGGTCGTTTATGTAAAGCAGAAAAAGTGTAGGCGCTATAACTTCTTTTGAAAAAAAGCCATCAACTACGACACGTATTCGTCTTTCATCAAGGAAACTAGAAACCCAGTTGATGAGCGCATCATTTAACCCAAACGAGGTGAGTTTGGCAAGTAAACACTTATGCCAAACTTGGTCAAATGCCTTTGAGATATCTAAAGCGACTACAACTGTTTCACCGGACTACTCTACTGTATTGTTCCAAACTTGGGTCACATATGAAAGAAGATCGCCTGTTGAACGACTTTGCCTAAACCCATATTGATGGTCACTAAGGAGTTTGTTAGTTTCAAGAAACGTGAGCAGTTGCTGATTGATGGCTTTTTCCATGATTTTAGACAAAATGGAAGTGATGGCAATTAGTCTGTAATTTGAGGGATCGGTGTTATCAACCTTTTTGGGAATAGGTTGAACATTTGCTAACTTCCATGATGAAGGGAATTCCCAGAAGATATAGAGATCGTATAGAGCTTAAATAGGACTGGTACTAGTTCGGGGAACATTTCTTTAAGACAATAGCTGGGATACCGCCTGGGCCAGTCGCCTTATTGAGATCAAGCCTACTGATGATCGATTCCAAGAGCTTGTACCGAAAATGAATTGGTTTCATAACGTATGAAGAAGAGTTGACTAGGGGCACATCTTTTCCAGAATCATTGAGACACGAGTTTGATGCAAACAAATCCACAAAAACGTTGGCTTTGTCTACAGAATCAGCAACTACCGATCCGTCAATAGATGTCAGGGGGGGAAATGAAGATGTTCGAAAGTTTTTACTAATGGCTTTTGCTAAAGACCAAAATTTACGACTGCCTAAAGGAGATGTAGCTAGTTCATTGCATTTTCGTTGTTCGAACAACTTTTTAGTTTTAGTGATGACACTTTTGCAGATATTTCTAGCAACAACGTATTCTACATGACTGTCAACCGATTTATTAGATTTCCATTTAATGTAACATTTATTTTTAAAGATATTGCATCAGAACAAGCCTTATTGAACCAGGGTTGGGAACGTGAATGACCTACACGGTACTGTTTTTTCGGAATGTATAACTCCATTCCCATGAGGATGACTTCAGATACTGAAAGAGCGATGTCCGAAGAAGAGGACGACTTAAAACAATATTCACGCCATGGAAAGGTTGCAAAGGAATCCCGTAAATCATTCCATCGAGCTGACTTAAAACACCACAAGGTTCTATCGGTTTTTCGAACAACAGTGGAATTAGGTACAGTAGAAATGATTTTTATTAGACAATGGTCGGAAAGACCTAAAGGCGAAAGAACGGAAGTTTTATAAACAAGAGGGTTTGATGTAAGAAAGAGATCTAGAAGATGTGGAGTATGGTTAGGGTTATCAGGGATTCTTGTGGGTTCAGAAATCATTTGTGTGAGATCACATGAAATAGCAAATGTTTCTTTCATACTAAGGTAATCGAACAAGTCTTGAAAGTTGCTGTCATTAGGAGACCTATAAATGCAGCAGTAGAATTTCACAAAATTAGGACCAGAATGTTTAAACCAAATCACTCCAAAATTTTTATTTTCTAAGGAAGAAACCCTCTTGCAAGCAATTCTGTCCTTGATGTAGGCACATACGCCTCCTTTATATCGAAAGTTAGAGTGAAGATGGTATTGAGGAAATTGCAAGTCGGGTTATTAAGAGATAAGATCCATGATAAAAAAAAACTTATATTTTCAAAGAATACAAGAAATTGGCTATACTATATGTAGTACAGTAGGCATTTGTAGAACTATTCACTATATTATGCCTACTTCTAAAAAAACCTAATTGTTGGTATGATATGCACCAAACATTTCACATGTAACCCTTTACCGCATTTTGAACACCATGTTTTGGCCCTCTTATGGCAAAAAGCGCATCTTGTTTGTTTCTTTGAGGAATTACGAAATGATCCATGCGATCGTATCTTATTTCAGTTACATTTTTTTCAGATGAATGGCACTTGGTCGATGTTTGTTTTTTATTTTAGATTAAAAGGGTTACAGCAATATTTCTGAGAAATTCAGTTGATCGAATTCTCCTCCTTGCTGTCGGTGCAGCTGCGAAGCATTAGGTGCGCTCATGTCGACACAGTGTGTAATAAGTGAAAAGTACCATTTCTTTTCATTCTGGTCATATCCGTCCACACCACCCATATTTAGAATATATTTTGCAATATTTTTCACAACTTGACACAAAATTTTATACTTTTTTTTTGTAAAAATTCTGTTCTGCAGGGGCCTGACGTTGAGCACTTGGTAAATTATTAATGCTAATAACATCTTCACTTCCTGAAGCTTCATCAGTCGCGTCTGCAGGACTATTCGTGGGGGGGGGGCTGTGATGGAAGTTGGACAAACAAATATAACGCAATTTTCTGCATGTAACAACCTCTGCATATAACTACCAACTGACTTGTTTGAACATGTTAGTGGTATACTATTTATGGTACAGTGAGCATATCTGGGTTACAGTGACCTGCAGAAGACCATCATTTTGAAGTATGCCAGAAACCACGTTGTTCATCTACTTCACTAGATATTTTTCTTAAACTTTACTCCATTTAGACATCTTTACGCCTCCATTACTCCTAGTTGCAAGAGCACATCGATGACACACATTGTTTTAAGTCAACATCCGTTCAGTACATACCGATGTAACTGAATTCTAACTATTACAGTTCTAAAATTCGCTGGTGTTGTCAAAAAACCATACAATTAGCCTAATGGTCATCACTATTCTAATCGCACTAGTATCGTTTGTCTGTGGAAGTAGCTATTTGTCTGTAAAAAATACTAGTCCCAATTATCATCAAATGAGATACATTTCTCCTCTTATTTGTGCAATGTTCAGTTATTCTGTACGTGCTATATAACTAGATGTAGTCTGAAAGAATACATTTACTTTATTCCAAGTACCTGTAATTCACAAATCGAAGAAAGTTAGCTGAAAGTACACGGTCTATTGGATATACAGAAAGAACTACAATTTGCTTTGTAGTTAATGAATCTACAAATTCGTGTGCTTCTTTTGGTAGAATAAATATACCAATCGTTTGTAATTGTAAATTTTGGTCTTACAGAACCGGTTAGAATAGTTTTTGTTTGAAAATTGTCATAATGTTTCCTTAGTCCTGCGAAAGGGTTTAAAACAAGTTGAGAAAATTTTGTTTAGTGCTGTAAAATTCTTGGTACAAGTATGATATGTTTTAACGTTTTACGTGATTGCTTTTTTTAGCTTTAGAGATGAAATTGTCATTACGGGTACATTTTTAGTACTAAATTTTTATGCATTTAACTACAGTTTGATGTTAACCTTTAACTGCTGCCATGGAGTCTATCAGACTCCGCCCACTGTACTTTGATCAGTAACGCCCACTCAAATGCATTTACAAGTGCCTGGCTCTCAGTACCTTCTTAACTTTCAGTCTAGTTTGAGGCCTTAAAAAGACATTATTGTAAATGTTTTGGTTTCCGAGCTATAGTCGTTAAGGAGTCTGGGAGACTCCATGTCAGTGTGTGTGTAATATAATTGAATATATGATCCTGGCTAATTCTTCACGATCCGTGAATATTTTAGATCAAAATTTCGAGGAAATTTGTAATCAATGGTATGACGAGGCGAATAGTGACATATGTGATACTGAGAACGAAGACGAGAGTGTTATACTCATTGAACATGACTCTTGTAGTGAGCAAGAACTAAATTCTGAAGAGGACGATTTTCAGCAAGAAATTGATTCTGAAAACAATTTGGAAGAAGAATGTCTTCAGGTAAAAATTTGGAAGTAACAAAAAAGGCTTATTTTTACGGAAAAAATCAATATAAATGGAGTAAAATAGAGCCAACCCGAAACGTACGAACTCCACAACATAATATTATGCATTTGCCAGAGGCACGTCGTCCTGACCAAGATAATGCTTCCACCTATTTTCAAATTCAGTTTTCTCAGGATATGTGTGAGTTAGTCATAAAGTGGACCAACCAAAAACTAGAAAACATAAGAAATACATATAAAAGAAAAAATGAACCAGAATTAGCAAATATAGATGAAGTGGAACTCTAAGCGTTTTTGGGATTGTTGCTCTATACATCCATATTCAAATGGAATGATGAAGATGTACGTAGTCTTTTTGCTGCAAATGGTAAAGGAAGAGATATTTTCAGGGCCGTTATGTCAGTGCAACTATGGTAAATAGGACAATATGGTTACTCAACTTTATATACTGCACGAATTTTATTTTATAATACTAGAACTATATTTTTGTTCTTTTGAATTAGTTTCAACTTTGTTTATCACATTTTTGCACAACAGAAACTAATTTCAGATCCATTTTTGCTTAATTTTAATTGTATAAGAAATACCTTTTTTTAAAATGCCTTATTGTAGATACCTTCCGTTTTTGCTCAAATGATCCAAAAAAATTATATTATTTGAATTTTTGTTGTAAACATGTTTCTTTTTAAGCAATAAACTTTGTTGTTTTTATATGTGAACTCTTAATTTTTATAAAATTATTTATAAAATTAAAGAAAAAATGGATTTTCCCTTTGTGGAGTCCTCCAGACTCCATGTCAGCGTTATAGTCATAAAATGAGATGTCAGCAGTTAAGGGTTAATAGCGTAAACAATGTTATCTGAAAGTACAGCATACTGCCAAGTAAAATTGATTTGAATTTACATTTGTAAGTTTTGCGTATTAAATATTGTTCACAATGACTTTCAAGTTAAACCATCTCTGTGATTTTCGTAATATTTCACTCAATACACTTGACATTATGCATAAGTTGTCAAGAAATGCTTTAATAGAGCAAAGTTTGAATGGAATAGAACGTTGTTTCATTATACAAGGAAACTTGGTTTAGGTCAAACAGAAATTTTCGCTCATCTTGCTGATAAGTTCGATTATCCTCAGATGGAAAACGAAATTGCTGAATTTGGAAAAATCGAAATGGCAGCTGATTTCACAATCAACTAACGTAGTTGAAAGCGCAAACCCAAAACGTTTTGTTAGTTATTCGCAAAGGATGTCGCAACAAAAACGTGATGGAAAGATAAGTTTGTTCACATTTTTGAGACCGTATGTCAAACTAATAGATAAAGATCCATACGGATACATCGAAAAACACAATTTCTAGTTGGTTGTTTAACGGGTGAACCGTTGAATACTGTTAAATGGGTGCCCATTTGAGGGTTCAATAGCAATTATACAATTACATTTCCTGCTTTATTAGGTAGGTACAATAATGATCGTCTCTTATCTAAAATGTACTATAATGTACTGTAATTATAAAAGTTTTAATCTAAATACCTGATAATTCGTTCTTTAGAGCATCGTAGTTAGCAAACTTGATCAGCCTGTCAGTAGGCAAATCGAATTCCTAGTTTTTTTCGTTAAAATTTTGTTAAATATACCTACTTTTCGTAGAAAAGTTCTTTTACCGCATAAACCGCTTTCGCATGAGTTCAATTGTGCTTCTAAGCAAGTTTTTTTGCAAAAACCACATTTGTTAGTATGTAGTCGGGCCATTCTCCTACAATGCGTGTTTTGTACAAAATCGCACAAATTATGTTCGTGTCCGACATTTATTGATAATCTACGCCAGGGGCGCGTTGAATTTATCAAGCGCGATGGTCTTTACCTGAATTGTTAACACCACTTATCGTCACAAATTGTTCGTCAGACAAGACGGGTACTAAGCATCACACTTTTCTCTACTTTTCCACATGACCATCCAGTCCAATCGCTCAACTTGTTGCATCGACACTATCGAGGTTGTCCAACCCGACTACTTCGTGTACTAGTCGTTGTTCAGTCACTTTTGTGGCGTTTAATTCTGATCGGCCCCAAGTACTTTTTGTTACCATTCTTTTAGAAAGTGAAGATAAATTTGGTCTTCACATAACAAAAGCATTCATTGACTCAAGAAGTCAAGCATCTCACATTACTTGTGGTTTAGTTGAAAAAGTTAAATAGTCGAAGCAATCGCATTCGATTTAAATTTTTGATTTAGGACGTGTACTTTAACTGGAAATTCGCCCCAGTGATAATACCCCAAACTTTGGATTTCAAGTTTTTCGTGTTAGATAAAGTCGTAGTTAACTTAATTATCCTTAGCATGGGCGAAATTAAATAATTTTTAAATTTTAATAAACAAAAAATTAAATCTAAAATATACATATTTTTCTGTTCTGCATATTTTTTTTGTTATCTGTTATTAGTTTAATTTAAGTATAATTAAAATCTCAAAGGTTTGTTTTCATTTGCCTTTTCTTTTTATCCTAAAATTTTACATTTTGAACGACCATGGACCATGGTTTGCCCCCCCCCCCTGTTATAAATCCTGGCTACGCCCTTGCCTTAGTATCAATCACATGCACCTCAAATATTGTTAAGGACTATGAAAATGTCAACTTTAACGATGTATTAGTATCTTAAAGAATTATTTAGTTTTAAACAATTCTTAAAGTTTGAACACTTACTAAGGACGATAATTGTAATTGTTATCGAAACGTATAAAGATAAATAAAAATATACGATTTAATACCTAAAAGAGAGGTACTTTAATTGTTAGGAGACGATGTACATCCACTTATCGCTCGCCCTAACCGAACTACCGTTCGGCGCATTGAAGATCGCCTTTGCTTTTTTGATTTATATTTCGCAATGTAGTTTCGTCCTGTCAAATTTTCAAAACGCCAAGTTGTACTGGGCAGTCCATTAATAAGTGAACCCGGCTGTATATTAGAAACTACGCATCGTATAGTTTCGGAAAAAGACATTGTAAAGATCCAGCTTAACTTTACTAAAATTTATGTAATTAATTTTTTTAATTGCCCTACAGTAATTAAGATAGGTACAGTTGTTTAAAATTAAAACCCATTACAAAAGATTGCACGATATTGCACCATAAATAATTAATATCTATCGCCTCCCACGTAGATGTTAAAAAGCATAAAATGCTATTATGTCCGAGAACCCTCAGCCAATCACAGCCAGAGGAACCCTGCATAGAAGCCGGATCGACCCACCGCGAATCAGTTATAAAACCGCGGCGCTACTGGAAGAAGACAACTTGTTGCTGCGCTTCGCGACTAGTTTTCTGTCACTTGCTTCGCGATCACCTGCCGCTACTTGTTACTTCGCGACTCCGCTATCCTGATATGCTCGCGTCTTCAGCAGCCAGAACCGAGATCCTGAATCATCGTGCATTGCTAGTCGCGTTACTTCGCCGCCGACACCAGTCAATTAGCTTGGTACAATCAAACTGCTGGTTGAGTTACGCTAGGGTTAACAGCACGTAAGTTTTATTGCACCACGTTTCTAAAACGTTACACCAGACACCTAGAGAAACGACGGGCTGCAGAGCCTGAAGTGTTCTAACCGTTCCAGTACACACACACACTAGAAGTATACGCCGGGCTGTGTAGCCTAAAGTTACCTTCTGCAACCAGTACACACACTAGAAGTAGACGACAGGCTGTAAAGACTGAAGTTACCTTCTGCAACCAGTACACACACTAGAAGTAGATGACAGGTTGTAAAGACTGAAGTTGCCTTCGACACACATACCCACAAACTAGGACGTTGCTACTTCGGGCTAACGCCCAGAAGGCATCTTCCATTTACTCCAGCGTAAAGAAGGGTATTCGCTCAAATTCTAACGCTCCCCCAGGTAGAACCCTTGATATAGCAGCCGACGGGATTGGACCCAGAATCTTAGCAAGGGCTCTCCATTAACCAGATATTACACATACATTACACATACAATACACCGACCTGATCCTGAGGAGAATAGCAATATAAACGAACGACGCCTTGACCTGGACGTAATCTCAATACCAGAAGCCGCATTCGTTGAGATCGCCCGCGTGATCCTCCAGATATAAAGACGAACCCGTGGTGCGTCTATGTGATAAATTACAGTAAACGTACTCCTGCGTCTCGCAATCGCATTCAAATCACTTACATTCCGTCGGAAACAATTCTCAGAATTGTTCAATTTATTACGCGCAGTCCTAAAAGGTCGTGTAAACTCGACTCCGATTAATTCGTGTATAACAATTAATAAAGAAGCAATCTTTAATAATCATTAACGTAAAAGATCGTGATTAACTCCGTCTTCCCTGTATTTGTTAGTTAGAGTAAGTTTCGCTAATACGAAAAGGATACGCGTTTAACAAAAATAGACGTTTTGCCTAATAATAAGGAATTAATACATTTATTTTCGGGCATAATTAAATGTTAGAGATTCATTGCATTACTGTAAATACGTTCTCCATTAATTAGAAAATCCTGAGATTAGCTTGTTTAGTTAGGTTAAATAATTAAACGCGTACGTACAATTTGCATTTAATACCTGTAAATAGTAACCTGTCCTGTATAAAGCATTCCCAGTACTGAGCTCATCCAGCCAGTGTGAAAGCAAATCACGTATAAGAATAGTCATGCGCACCAAGGCTACTTTAAATTATTGATTTTCTCGTTGACCTGCTTAAAGACACCAACGCGTTCGTTACCCCAGCTTATCTAAAATGTATAGAATTTCACATAGCGCCACCTGAACAAAACCTAGGCTACCGTGTACAGGGCAGGCCTGAGCAGTCGTAACAGACAAAATTAAATTGTCATTAGTAGGATTTTTGGGTCATAACACACCAACCATTGAACCACAATAATTTATATTTCCACAGAAACGGCTTAGGATACAGTGAGAACCACTACCGTCCACGGGGGACCAGCCAAACGGGCGCTGCTAACCAGGACATCCCGAGGAACACCCAATCAGATTTGTTTTGTTATACTATTGTAATTTTTCGTTATATTAATGTTATTTCCTGTAGGTTAGGTTATCTTAGATTTATAAAACAATAGGTAATATACGTTTAAAATAGTTTTGTTGTATTATTCAAAGAGTACAGTGTTGAGCGCCACGATACGAACTACCCCCGTCTTGTTAAGACAAGACCCGATTTGAGCTAGACCGAGGTAAATTAAATTGAACCCTTTTACATTTAATTATTGTAAAGAAAGGGGCGTTACAACATTGATAGTAAATGTAGCCAGGGGGCGCATACACCAACATCAAATTAGAGAATCGTTTTTTTCTCTTAAATTTGCCTTATCAAGATATTTCCAAAATAGTTTTATTATAAACTACATAATCGTAGAAACATTTTCTTTTTTTAGCATTTTTCTCTATTTTGTTAAATGAGGGGAGGGGGGAAAGGTAAATGTTTACTTGAAAAAATGTCATAACTTTTTTTTAACTCAACCGATTTTAATAAACTAAGTCTCGTTTGAGAGAGGATACTTGGGCTTCTAATAAAGTATTAACGTTGTCGGTTAAGTTTTTTTTTGTAGTCGGTAGATGGCGTTCAATGACAAAACTGTTAATGATTGCAATTTTCTTGAAAATTTTAAATATAAGGGTATAATTATTTTATAATTATTTTAAAATTATTTTAAAAAGAGCGTGAAAAAATTCATCAGTTGGTGTAAACTGTGTAATGATCCTGAAAATCCTTACTATAATTTTTTCTATCATTGTAAATAAATTTTCCTATCCAAACTTATTTCCTGTTTTCTTCTACAACTGTCCCATCATTATTAATAAATGTTATCAGTTGTCCACTCCATCCCATTTACCAGATCCCCTAGCGCACAGATTCTTTATACACATTCTCACATACTTTCACATTCACTCATTCATTCCCCCTCACAGCCGACACCACCTGTAAGATATTTTCCTTTACCTGAAGTACTATCCTGTCCCGCAGCCAGAGGATCCTGACCAACAATTACCGGTTTAATCATAACAACCCCTACATGTATATATAAAGAATACCTGACCTGTACATAAAACCCCTGTCTCCCTGTTATGATGTTATTCATAAGTAATGCAATAGCTATTATTTCCTGACAATTCCTGACCGCAGTTCAATTCATTTAATTTAAATAAACAATTAATACCAAACAGCTGATTACGACCAGCACACCACCTTTCGTACATGATTACACACATTTGATTACACTTATAGCACTTGCTCACTATTTAATTAACCGTTTTACTAATGACAATTTCAGAAATTCCTGAGCAGTTGTGCAACAAACACTAGCACCGCCGGCTGTTGTAAATACCTAAAACTGCCGCGACCGGTCATTCTGATCTCTGGACAAGAAAGGTAATTTTGAGATGTATTCTTTATATATTTTACACTTAATTGAGAGAGAAACATAAAAAGCACATTTTAGGTAAATATTCATTTTAATTAAATAAAAATCAAATTGATTCTGATACATTTAGAGTTCGGTACATTTTCACATGCTGTATTACGCTCTACAGGTCAAACAAGTAACGGTCTTTATTACACTTCCACATTTTCCACAAACATATTTGCTACACATTGAACAAACCTCAGCAGATTTATTTTTGTCACATTTTTTTATTTGGCACTGATGACGTTTTTTAGGTTCCGTTGTATCAGATGTACTGGTACATGCACCAGAATGTTGTTTCAAATCTAAATGCTCTTTTCTTAGTTCCTCAGCTAGAGTGAAAATAAAGTCTCTCTTATTTTACCGCCTACGACTTCCTTATAAACTATCCAGGCGTTGATTGTGGCAAGACCTAGAACATTGTAAAACACATGAACTGGACATCTACGTGAACCAGCTTTCGTAGAATATTTTCTATCCATTTGGTGTAACACATCTACCCCAAACTTTGTTTCATTGTAATACAACACTGTCTCAGGTTTATTCTTTTTGCCATCATCTATACCCACAGTTGGATATAGCGTACTTAGTAATATGACATTTTTATTAATTTTACCCTGATAAGTTGACAAGATGCTTTTATCATTTTTCATTCGTGCGGTAGAATATAACTCTGCCCTTTTATTCTTGATACAAATCGGTAATTTCCTTCTTGCTCGGTTCATTGTTCCTACTATTGTTGTGTTCCTTTTGCCAGCATTGTTGCTAATTTTTGGTTGGTAAAAAAGTTGTCGGTAGTAGCATTTCTACCCATATTTAGGAAAGGTTCTATTAATTTTAAAACAACATATTCTGGTAGGAGTTGGCTGTTAGCACGCACATAATCTTTTCCTAAATAAGGAAAACTATTGAGGAGATATTTAGAATACGTATCAACAACTAGCTAAAGTTTTACACCAAATTTATCAGGCTTATTCACCATATATTGTGTAAATCTGCATCTAGCTTTAGTAGGAAACAGTTGTTCGTTTACTGCAATGCTTGCTCCTGGGACATAGCAAGCTTTATAGTTACTAATAAATTTATCCCATATTCCCGACGCCAAAGCACACTTATCTCTAACGAGACGTTCTGTTCGTGTTGATCACATATCGAAATCGATTGCGTGACATGGTCTCGCGAAAATATTGCGGTCCCCAAGTAACAGACCATAAACTGTCAAGCTGTAATGTTCTTGAGCCGTAAGCACCATGAGCTAGCAATATTGAAAGAAAATCGTCAATTTCTTGAAGAGACTATGACCAGTTTGCATCATCCCTTAGTTGTCATTTAGCTTCAATTTCAGTACACGTCTGAATGTGTTATAGCATTGTGTTATCTACAAACAATCAAAATGGACTTAGCACAGTGCTAGTAAACACATTTCTTTTTGCATAAGGAGTTGGTCAAGGAGTATTTCGCATAACATTTCTTTGAACTATACGGACAACATAAGGTCCACTTGATTCCACAACTTCCTATATATCATTAGATTTGGTCGATAGTTTACTCCCCACAGGTGAATGAATGTAATTTTTTCGTTTTGGATGGTGTTCAATGTCACCACTAATTTCATTAGATGTACAAGGATCAGAAGTGACATTATTTACGCCACTGACATCAGATTCTTCACTTTGTTCACTACTTTTGTCATCAACAGAAACAACTTCATCGCTTTCACCATTTTCGTTGTGGTTATTTGCTTTTTCATATTCGCATTCAGATAAGTTTTCCAACTCCTCAAGATACTCTAAAGCCTGTTGTTGTGTAAAACCGCGAGATGGCCACATTTTTACTACGAAATTAATCGCGTAATAGGTACAGAAGGATCTCACAAAAACGTTCACTTGCAACTAAAAGTAAAAGTAGCGAAGATTATTCGTAATTTCGGACACGACTAAACAAGTTCTGACTTGCAGTATACTCCTAAAGATTGCCACAATAATAGTGACGGTCAAAATGACGGTTCCGGCAGTTATACAAATGCTACAAAAAAACTCTAAAACGGCTTAGTCTTCTTAATATATTCTTTTATATTCTAAAAGTACATAAAAATCTAGAAAAAGTCATAATACCTCAACACCGTAACTCCAAGCACAACGGAGAAACAACATTTTAAAGAAGGCACGCGGTCAAATTGACCGTCGCGCCAGTTCTAGATGCCCGTAAAGGAAAGATAATGATAAATGAGAAATTAAGTATAGGTGTACATAATCATTCACAAATATTAAATGGCATGCTACGCCTCCCATAAATTTATTGTAACTTTTATATAGTCTTGGTTGTGGTGCGGCTGTTTCCTTTTTTTCTGCTGAGGACCATCGATTGACAGTTGCCAAGGGTTCCACTGAGTCGTAATTTCTAAACATAGTGACCACATTATTATACTTTCAACGGACGAAGAGTAATTATGAATTACTGTCACATAATTTTTTATGGTAGCCTCTTCCCTTTTTTAGAAAAGTCTTTGTTTCTGTAAATATTAGTTAAAGTTATTTTTTCTGGTGGTTTCTGGTGCCAACTGTCCATTATGCCGCAATATTTTTAAAAGTTCGAGGCTGCTAAATTACTTATCAAAACAAAATAATGTGGTCGGGCCGAACAGCAATAACTATTAGTAAATCCCACACTACTGAAGAATCTAATGGCAGGGAAGGTGATTTATTACATAATTTTTTTTGCATCACAGTATGTGTCGAATGCATAGCAATATCCACTGGAGCTTAGACAACATCCAATTCTTGTAATAGAAGCCCTTTGATATATTGCTATGTAACGGCCTTTTTTCGGGAATGAGATTGACTTTACTTTAATTTGCCTCGGAACTAGCACAATCGGTTCTTACTTCTGCAAGACGGGGAATGGTGCGTTTTTTAATATTGGGGTTGATCACTGTATTAGCTTACCCCACACTGAACTATAGTCTTTTAAGGGTTTAAACATATATTAATCTATTCCTTTTACAGAACTAAATATTTACTCTTGAAACTAATAACATTAACATACATATGAAATGAATGAAATTAAAAGTTTATTTCTGAACGCTGTTAATGAATCATATTAATAAATAAGTTATTTCCTCTGGATCTAAGTCGGATGGCCTGGTCTCCGGATATTACCGAGCGTGGTTCTCCTTCTACTCTACCCTTTGAACCTTCTTTGCAAGTATAGTTAATAGTAAAGGTTATATATTCAAATGGCCCAGATTTAACTCCTATTTTAATTTCAATTGAAGTAAGTTAAAAAAAATTAATGAAAATTTTGAAGCCGATCTTGTCTTTTTCAGTGGCTACAGGAAGCAGCATACATTTTTATGCCGTTATTTAAACTGGATATCAGGTGTGGTTGATAGGATAGCAGGGTCTTTACTCTTTTATACCTGCGAAGGCCTTCTAAAATAATCAATATTTTAAAAGAGACTGGTTTGTATGTGATCGAGAATGTGAGTTTATTTTGCCTTTATAAAATAAAAGCTTTTACGGTTTTATTTTATAGAAATGTGTTTTATTTAAATGGAATTAAATGGACTAAATATATATATATATATATATATATATATATATATATATATATATATATATATATATATATATATATATATATATATATAGTACAGGGTTCACGTATTCTAATTAAATATTTACAATCGGTTCATAATTATAGTACCTTAAGATTAATTTAATTACCTTCCGTAATTAGTAGAAATTATATTCAAACCAAAATGACAATATCTACGAGTTGTTACACTCTTGAGTATTAGATATGACTACTCTCTGAGTGTTGTTTGTATACTAGCGGTGCGCTTCTTTCTTTCGATCGTAGTAATAGTAACCTGGGGCGGCGTTGAAGACGGCAATGACGACCTTAATCAGGTATTTAAACCTTCGTGAAACGTTGTAGTTTAAAATTGTTAAGTACGGAATAAACTACGCGTTTGTTCAATACAGAATTTATACTTTAACAGGAATAGGATTTACTTTCCTACTAAAAGCAAAGCTTTTACGGTCTTATTTTTATTAAGCGTATATTTTAAAGTGGGCTAATCTGACGAGGTAATTAACAACGGTGGTGTATCTATTGTCTATTTGTTCTTAAATTATTGATCGGTATTTTTAGCTACTGGATCTCTCACGATGAGCATGCAGTCTGGATAGTGGTTATTTACGGACGATTAAAATATACTGCTCACGTATTTACACATCTCTAGGAAACTAGGTAACCTGAATATGTTCTACTTGCGGGCGTGTGGTTGCGGTCAATCTGCTAGTGTCCTGCACTTCGTTTCTTTAATTATTCTGCCTAGTGTAGGCGTATTTGTGTGAGTGTGTACTGTGTGTAGGTAGAATATCATTTACAAGAATATGGGCAAATACCCGTTGCGCTGTTTAAATGATCTCCACTGGGTCGCCAGAATTTAGGCGAGTACATTTCTATTCAACTGCACTGACTTAATGCAGTGTTATCTTGCCATCTGGCCTTGCTTAAAATCCACGTCTCGTCCGAAACCTTTGGTGCATATAAGTTAATATCTTTTCCTTCGGAAATTTTTAAGAAGCTCTGACCTCTTGAATCGTACTCTAGGAAGCTAAATTACAAGTGTTGTATTATTAGTTTTTTTTTTTTTTGGTCTGGTGCGACAATTGTGTGTCGGCCTTCAAAATCAACATTAATGTGGATTGATAGTGTAAATATAATAGATTACTAACCTAAAAAAATTGCTTACCATCAAGGATTTTCGCAGAATTTGAGATTAAAATTTGAATGTTTTAGAAAAGATGGAAACAAGTTTTTTTGATGCTAAATAGTTGTTGTCGCATACACCTAGAGAAAAGTTGTGTGCGTTAACGAAGACAACCTTCCAAAAAAAGTTAAGACTAGTATAAGTGCTATGCATTAATGAATAAAGCGGAAAATGACCATTACAAACCATAATCTAAATCAAGTAATATTAATTCTTTATATTTATTGAATATTACAATAAAAAAAATAAATTTATATAACGGTATGTACCCTGGTATATACCTTTGTATAAATTTCTGCTCTCCATTTACCATTTAATGTATGAACAAAATTTTACTTTATCTTCTTATGCCCTCTTTTTTATACAAATTAGTTATCGAAACAATAAAAAATCAAATTAACGTTTTTAATTTTCCAAAACAGGGAAAAACAGTAAATAACATCGTAGGTGTTTGAAAATTTGAAATTATTAATCCCCAATTATTATTACCACAGATCCGGAGATCAAGCTATTTTAAAATTCAGTTAATGCAATAGGAATAACATTATTTTACCAACATGGTAACCAGTAAATAAATCTCGTATTTCACGATAGAAGTTCTCAAAAATTAAAAATATTAATTTGATGTCTTATTGCATTCCGAACTAATTTGTACAGAAAGGTGGGCACAAGATGATTTCAATTTATTTGTTTGTAAAAATCATTTATAAACTTGCATCAATAAATGCCTGGAAGCAATAATAAAAAAAAGTAATTTTCTGAATTTCCCTCTCTTTTGAAAGTACGCACACAGTATTGATCAAATCAATACGAATATTTGTAAAATTAAGGACTAATGTAAGTTACAAGGATAAATAGTATTAGTAAAGTATGCGGGTGTTTAATTTTGCGAAAATAAAAGAGCCCTAAGTAATTTTGTTGTTTAATAAACGTACTTTAAAGAAATGTACGGAAGCAGCAACTCTAGCCAAATTTAACTAACCCCAACATCATTTTGGCAACTTTTAGCTCACATACGAAGTTAGAGTTTAATAAACATACTTTAAGAAAAAGGAACAAAAAAAGGCCAATCAAAAGTATCTTAAATTACATCCTTTTCGCGAGTTATCTCTCAATTGGTATAAACAACTGTGGTTTAATAAACATACTGTAAAAGAAAAAAAAAATACCCTAACCTATCCGAGTTCACCTCGACATAATTTAGCAACAGTTATCCCTTAGATCATGAAAAAAATTAGTGTTTAAGAAACGTACCCCAGAATGACTCAAAAAAGCTGTAACTTATCATTTTTAGAACCGTTATGTTTTAGGTCATATAATAAATGAGGGTATAAGATACATGTTTTAAAACAATGAATAAAACAACTACTTTAATCCACCCCAGCGTCCTTTTTGCAGGTTTATCTCTTAGTTGGTATTTTAATGATCCTACTCCGACTATGTATTTCCCTATCCTTGTAAACAAATCTTTCTTTAAAAACTTATTTCCTATTTTCTTCCCCAACTGTTCTATCATTATTAATAAATGTTGTCAGTTGTCCACTCCTTTCCCACTCCATACAATTCTCCTATAAATAGCCGATCACCTAGAATGCATTAGAACCAGTCTACAAATCTACAAGTATACCAGTATACCTTTTATACCAATTTCATTAATCTTTCTAATAACCAGCATCTTGATCCGTATTCACAGAGCAAGACTCTTATAACCTGATCAAACACCGTTTACATTCCTTCTCTTTAACTCGTAATATCCCTCTAACCACCCTCCATTTATTAAGCACACTCAAGTTTATGTGTATCTGAAAAGTCCGAAGTCCTTAGTTTACCGGACGTAACGCCCTTAAAAACTAAATATTTCAACGCCCTATATCACCATACCACCCCTTCACAAAATAGAACGTCCAAGTCACTCAGACCAACGTCTTGGAGGCGATTGGCCCCGAGACGGGTTCTGGCTCCTTGCCAATGGGATATACTTAGTTTTCCGGATGTTAGGCCCTGAGTAATGAACTACTTTCATTAAAAGAAAACCCCCCTTAGTAAGCATAACCCTTATAAACGTTGCGGCCGTTTACGCTCCGAATACTCTACCATCATCCTATACAGACCACTCAGACGCTCCCGTAACCATATTTTGTATTTACTCAACCACCCTCTCTAGACCCACTCCCATCATTACCGAATTTTCACATATAAAACCACCTCTCTTGTGACTACCTCGTTGGTGCCAAGCTAGACGTTCATCCTGTATACAACCTGCAATCCGTCTTCATACATTGAAACACATATCACTACACTCATAATTATTTCCCAGATTTCAATTCATTCAGTTAAAACCCCTTATTTGAATTCAAGAATTTTCTTATTATCCTTTAACTTTCCTAGCTGAATATAAAAAAATATCCATATAACACTCACCTATTAATACGTGGTAGGTAACTCTGATTGCACATATTTATTTACACTCAGGTATCACCTATTTATTATCATCAAACTTTTAGTAATGAAATTTGCTCGTGTACATAAAACATCGAGTTAATTTTCTAATCTACATATTTAATCACAGAGGGCGTTCAGAGTTAAGGCAGACAGCGACGACTCATCATCCCTGACGATTAGGGGCCATCAAGAATTCCTTTTATTTCCATTTTTTTATTATTTATCCAGTATTTTCAAGTTTATTTAGTTTCTTATTACTTCTTTGTTAGATTTTGATTTATTTTTGCATTATTGTGACCCAATAACATTGTTAAAACCTGTTAAGCTTTATTCATCATTAGATTCACAAAGTAGTCACCCTTTAACCTCGACCTGAGAATCTCAACAAGGACAAAAAGAACCAAACCCGTAAATTGCAAAACCGGGTGCAATACAAAAGGAATTATTGTTTAATAAACGTACATTAAGACAATAAACAAAACAGCTAATCTAATCTATCTTAATTGACCCCAACATCCTTTTCGTAACAGTTACTTCTTAACTCGTATAAAACAATTAGATTTTAAAAAACGTATTTTAAGAGAATGAACAAAATATGCTACTCTAACCTGTAAGGATTCATCCCGACACCCCTTTCGCAACAGTTATCTTTTAGCTCGTATAAAGTTGAGTGTTTAAGAAACATACCTTAGGAGAACAACCCAAAGAAGCTACATTAACCTGTCTTAACTCGACCCAAGATCATTTTCGCAACCCTTATCTCTTGCCTCATATAAGAAAGCAGAGTTTAAGAAACATACTTTAAAATAATGTACAAAAGATGCTACTACAACCTGTATGCATTCACCCCGATACTCTTTTCGCAACAATCACCTCTTAGCTAGCATAAAAAAATAGTGTTTAAGAAACATACCTTAGGAGGATGACCCAAAGAAGCTACTTTAACCTACTTTAATTCGCCCCCAAGATCATTTTCGCAGCCGCTATCTCTTGTCTCATATAAAGAACCAGAGTTTAAGAAATATTCTCTAAGGGAATGAAAAAAAGGTGGTACTCGAACCTATCTGAACCCTACCCGACATCCTTTTGCAACAGTTATCTCAGCTCGTATAAAAAATTAGTGTTTAAGGAACATACTCCCAAAAAAGCTGCTTTAACCTTTAACGTAGTCGTCCAAACATCACTTACACAAACGTTACCTCTTGCCTCATATAATAAACCATCAGAGTTAAAGACATATTCTCTAAGAGAATTAATAAAGGTGCTACTCTAACCTATATGAACTCACCCCTTATATCCCATACTCGTCAGTTATCTCTTATCTTGTATAAATAATTAGATTTTAAAGAACATACTTTAAGAGAATGAACAAAAAAGGTACTCTAACCTATATAAAAAAAAGTAAAAGGCCACGTATTTCATTCCCTCCCCAAGGGGGGTGGCGGACTGCTCGAGCTTTCCAAGCTCCTTCAGCCACAATCATGGATTCCCAGCATACACACATACATTACGTATATATGCCTGGTGGGATTAAGGATGGGTGTGGTCAGGATAGGATCGGTAGGAACGGAGTTAGGGTTCTGAGGGGGAAAACACTACCCCAGTATTCGCCTAAGCTGCCGCACATGGTGTGCATATACGCAGTGACCATGCCGCTGCATGTGTATGAGCAAAACCCCCTGAAAAAACCTCATACAAGGTAGACGGTAACGGGAATCGAACCCATTACCTCCCGAATGCTAAGCAGATCGTGTCACCACTACGCCACCTGCTCGGTACCTATCTAAATTCACCCCGACATACTTTTCGAAACAGTTTAAGAAAATCACCAAAGCTACTCTAATGTATTTTAATTCACCCGATATGCTTTTTACAAGAATTCTGTCAGCTAGTATAAGAAATGATGGTTTAATAAGCCAATAAAATTTTCTGATGTGTATTGCCCAACCGAAGGATAAAAATTAACAGGAAGATCCGAAACGTATGAAATATTTCAGATTTAGATAGCAGGTGCAGTTATTAGTAATGCTGGAATTCTATTAATGATCCCATGAAATATTGAACTCTTCTAGTCATTCATAAAAAATGAAATATCATAGCGAAGGTATATTAGGCACCACTAAAACGAATAGCTACCCGCGGATATGTTATCAAGCTTATAATAGTCTAAGTTATAAAGCGATATGGACATTGAGGGCTTTTGCTTGTGTTTCATAGAGTCATGTCGTTCCACACAAATTCTTGAGGAATAATGCTATGCATCAGTGAACAAAGTTGTTTTTTAATTTGCATAAGAGGTAGTACTGAGCGTAGTGGTAACGTATCATAAGAAAAATTTATAAATTAGTGAAAATTCTATTTTTTAGTAATTTGTCTGAAAATTACACGCAAAGCGCACTATGGATATTTTCTAATACAGAACAGCTGATCTTACATGGAAGCATTAATATATTCTTTAAGAAATGAAGAATTCATGACACCAAGTCTGCGAAAATACATCTTCATTGAAGACCAGAATACTTCAACGTGGTTTGTGCAGATACGAGTGATAGGGTCCACAAACTTTTGTGAATGGTTTGCCGTTTTGTGCACAAACGGTAATACTTCACCCAAGCGTGCCAAGTCCGAGTAACCACAACAACATTAAGTCCATATTTCTGAACCTGGCTGCATTTGTGATTCAGTTAAGGACGTTAAACTACTACTATTTCTATTGTCGATCAAACGCACAAAATCTCTACGATTCTGGACATTGTAAATACCTAGCTCCCACTTTACAGGAACAAATCTGCCAACATTGTACTTTCTTTTGGTGAACACCGATCCATCAATCTGAATCACATGTCCAATCGTGAAATAGGAAAAACCAGATATTGACAAGCTGCTATCATAAATGTAACATACTAACCAAACACGAATCTTTCATCTTCGTTCAACAATTTCAAAGAACAAATGTCTCGAATATAACGATATAGATAGATCGCCATTTTTTCGAAACACTTGTCATAATTACTGCTGAACCCACCCGCACCTGGCAACACTACAACCGTAAAATCCAGATTATTTTCCGTACATCAACTCTTGCATCCTAAAGAAATAATGAACTAATGTGGAATATACCTTAGTGCATTGCTTCCAATAAAAAACATGTCCAAGTGTCCTTCTTACACATATCCTAAAAGAACATTGTCTTCCGCATCGCCTTTCCTTACACCGCAAACTTTCTCGAATCAATGATTTGTGTTGTAAATAATACAGAAAATCATTATCAGACTGATTAAGTATGTGATGTATGTGAAATACATCATCGGTCACAATCATCATACAGTGCTACAACATAAGGTTTGCATTATTTTTTTATTGTCAATTTATTAAACTCTTGTTAAAAAAAGGCTTTATTAGTAAAAATATATGATATTTTTTAAAACTATTTATTTATCTTCTTTATTCTTAATGAAATATATAACAAAAATGTTTTATACTAAAAAATAATTAAACTAAAGTTTTAATGTATTAGTCTAGTTACTAATTGATGATACCAACCCACTTTACAAAACTATGCTTGTCTCAAGACAGTATGCACATGCCCGTACATACACTTTAAACGTTAACATTTCAAAAGGTTATGAATGATCCGCAATTTCTTTTTTTAAATTAAGGTTTAAATTACCTAACGTAACGAATGACATCTATAGATATTGCGAGGTAGACAGACAAATATCGTACCACCACCGTTTTTTTAAACCGAAACCAACTTAGGTATGCTGCTGTTAACAGTGGTGCTTTTGCAAAATTGCACATAAGGCATTTCTTCTCGGAACCTCTCTCTAATTGTTTTTACTTAGAGTAAGAGGTGTGTACACGTAGATTTTATTTCCATAAGTTTTTCAGTTTAAACTCAGCAGCAAAAAGAGCCTTCATTTTTTTTCTACATCTGTCTTTGTTCATATTACCAAAGCCTCAGCAGATAGTTCAGCTGCGGACTTACTTAGACTTTTTAAAAGGTCTATGTATATTTTGAAAAATGCGCTGGCTTCCGTAAGTATCTTTCATTCGTCGGTAATTCTTTTGACCATATATTTGTTTCCGGTTTGCAACTGTAATCTGGGGCCAACAATAATTTTGGATCGTACATTTGAACTTCGATGATGGCAGTAAAATAACAAAAGGTGCAAAAAGCGCTTGTGATTAGACTATATCAACATAATACAGAGTGGACCAAAAGTCTGGAATCGCCCAATGATTTCGTAAATTACTAGTCCGGATTGTACAAAGTTTGGGATAAGTCTATATTGGGATACGGAAATTCCAGATTTAACATTTGCAATGTTGTCAGTTTTTCCGTTTTTCTGATATTATTAGTCACTTTGGTTTCTTAAATACAGCACCTTGTATACGCAGTGATTATTAGAATCTCCTCTTCAATACGAATTCAACCATATCTAACAGTTATGATTTTATGTATCTAGAAGGTCTTACATACATAAAACAGAAGACTAGCAACGCTTAATTGTCTCAATGAATTTTTTAATACAAGCTATATATTTTCGATTATGAAAATGTAAGCTTGCACCATTATTACACATAATAAAATACTTATCTTTTTTGTTTTTTTTATGGTATATTTCTATATTATACAATCTAAACGTTTCGATAACACTTACAGTTATCTTCGTCAGTAGTAATGTCTATCAAAGTTGTTAAAGATGTTGAAAAAATTTTGTGAAAGTTGAAAAATTCACACATAAACATCCTCCTGCTATCAATATAACAGTTTGAGAAACGTATAAAGCCAACTATAGAATTAAATTTTAGTAAAGAACAACTAGATCATTAAAAATTAAATATTGTTAAACTGTCTTACAGATGACAAACCAGAACACCCTCTAACGATCACAAGCTAACAATAAAAAATGTCAGCCAAACACATTTAACAAGTTATGATGTAAGTGTAAAGTTGTGAACAACTTCAATTTGAAAGTGATAGAAGCTTTCACAAATATATACATGACATCGATTAAAATAATCCAGTTAAATCTAACAAAGCAATAGCTTTATCAATAATTGCAAGTGTTATTACCAATGAAAAGCGTAATGCAGAACGTTTTTTTTTTTTAAATTTTAATTTCAACTACTTGTGTTAAATTATAATGCTGTGCTACTTTAACATATAATTGGTTAATCATCTGTTTCAAGGTACGTAGGAAAAACAGCAAAAAACCTAGACATACCAAAAGTCAAAATTAAAATTAAAATCAAGACGTATCATTATGCCTTTTTTGAATTACAAGATGCCAAAACCTATTTAAACCTAGATTTTTTTTCTTGTCTATTAAAATTATTAGGGTGTTTATATATCTGAAAAGCATCACGTTGTAAACGAGCACAATAATGAGTATGTCTTGACAATATTTCCATACTGTCAAATTTAAAGTCATGATTTAGATTATTCAAGGCATGATCAGCTACCGCAGACTTCTCTGGTTGACCTAATCTACAAAATGTCATATGTTCTTTACGTCTTGTATCAAAGCCACGTTTTGTGGTTCCAATTTATACTTTTCCACATGAACAAGATAACTTATACACTACGGAATATGATAATGGGTTTGAAACATCTTTAAGTGATCTTAAATGTTCCTTAATCTTTATTGTAGGTTTAAAAATAGTCCTAATATCATATTTAATTAGGATCTGTAACTTAGCTATAAAAGGAATAGAAGCACTACCAACATTAAGAACTGGTTTTTATTAAAGGTTACGCCTAGAAGCTGTAATAACATCATTAATATCTGTAAGTAAGTATCCATTACCTTGTAAGGATTTTGTTAAATATTTATATTAATGATTCAAAAATTCAAGGTCACAAATTCATTTTGCTCGATCCACTAAAGGTTTAATTACACCAATTTTTTGACGTGGATGGTGGTTGGATAATTTATGAAGGTATCTATCAGTGTGTGTCGGCTTTCTATAAACCTTGAAAGATAGTGAATTATTATTTTTAGATATTAATATGCCAAGAAATGGTAAACTTCTATTAGGTTCTTTTTCCATGGTAAACTGAACGCTAGGATGTATACCATTTACAAAAACAAAAAGCTCATGAATGGTCTCTTCTCCATGTCTTCAAATAACAAATGTGTCATCTACATAACTATACCAAACTGAATGTTTTTTATGTGTACGCTAATGTTTCAAATTTTTCCATGTAAAAGTAAACGATAACAGGACTAGGGGACTACCCATCTCTACACCATCAATCAGTTCATAAAATTTACTATTCCACTGAAAATAAGGGCTGAAAAAAATGGTTATATCCTTTGGAAAAAGAGGATCAATGTACTCAATAGTTTCTTTTAGAGGAACTTTTGTAAAAAGTGAAACAACATCAAAACTGACCAATATATCAGCTTCTTCAGTTTTGTAACTATGCATTTCTTCAACAAAGTCGGCAGAATTTTTAATGTAATGGGGTGATTTACCTATATGAGTTTGTAATAAATATGTAATAAGTTTTGCAAGATTACATGTAGGAGAACCAATTGCGCTAACCATAGGCCTTGAAGGAATATTAGGTTTATGAATTTTTGGTAAACCATATAGTATTGTACAATTATTAATGTTACTCACTTTTTTATTACGATACCGAGACCAAGAAATTATCCCAACGTTTCTCTATATTAAAAGAAATTTTAATAACAAACAAGCTAATAATATTTACAGAAAAACTGAAAACGCTCTTCTACGTAATCAAATACACAATTACATATCACTAGGAAGTTATTAGATAAAATCAAGAGAAATCTTTTATGTTTACATTTAGAAATTTCAGCTGAATTGAATACAGAAGATTGGGATAAAATTGATTTTATAACGTATTTTGACATCTCATGTCAATGCTAAAAGGAAAAATTTAATAAATTATACAAACAACAAAATAATAGACCATCTTCTCAAAATAAAAAACCAGTTATAAACCATTCTGATAATTTGTTTCAGCTTATGCTGTTGAAGCGATAGCACCAACCTTTTGAAGATATAATTTCTAATATCGGAAACTCCATTAAATCATTACCTTTTGATGCTGCTAATGAAGTTAGATATAACACCGTTAACATATTACGTAAAACAAAACCTCCAAAGGGCAACTTGCCTTACGTGCCTTACTTGATCTTAAACCTAAAGAAAATATAATATTAAAATCAGATAAAAGTAATGTAACTGTTATATTAAATAGGAACGATTATAACGTTCAAATAGAACAATTGTTGGAACCAGAGACTTATCGTCAAATACCAAAAGATCCAATAAAAAAAGTTTCTTTTAAAATCTAAAGAACTTATTAAATTCTGAAGAAAAAAAAAGAAACTAACTAACTCTGAATCTATTTCACAAAAACTATATGGTTTACCAAAAATCCATAAACCCAATGTTCCTTTAAGGACTATTGTTAGTGCAATTAGTTCTCCTACACATAATATTGCAAAACATCTTACATTTTTATTACAACCTCATATAGGTAAAACGCCCCATTACATTCAAAATTATGTCAAATTTGTTGAAAAAATGCATAGTTTGAAAATTGAAGATATAATGGTCAGTTATGAAGTTGTTTCACTTTTTACAAAAGTCCCTCTAAAAGAAACTATTGAATACATTGATTATCTTTTTCCAAAGGATATAACCATTCTTTGTCAGTACTGTCTTATTACAACTTATTTTCAGTGGAACTTGGTCCTGTTACCGCTTATTTTGTAACGAATCTATAATTTCCGTTACCGAGCAACCGTGTAAAGTGTTAAATAATGATGTATCAACCGCCCGGTATACTTGTGATTTTTATGATAATTCACAAATGCACAAAATTTTAAAATATAACCATTCCCTTTTGTATAGAGAAATATTCAGGTTAAAAAGACGAGTTTTCTTATCTAATATAAACGCAACATGAATATACACAAACTTGAATAAAATTATTATGATATATACGAGTTTTGGTGAAGGTGCGTGCCCTGATCTATTCAAGTGAGTTTGTTGTTTAAGTATACTGATTTAATTTACTTATAATAATTACTGTCGATGTACTGACAAATACCGTCCGCTATTTTTTTATAAGATACAAATCTTACATCTTATATTAGTAGACATAATATCATGGTAAATATATTTAACAAACATTGTATTTGCATGTGTGCAATTATCCGATAAGACCAGAAATTGTAGTATTTAATTTATTGAGTCAAGGTTTCCGTCACCGATTGCACCTTAATTTTTTGTGTGTAAGCATTTATAGAACGGCAATTTTTTTTTGCTAACTAAATTTCGTAATTAGGATTCTTCTGTTATGCTGGTGTTAAAAGAATAAATTGCTCGATAATTTTTTTATATAGCCGCCCTTATTAGTGCCGAACAAACACATTGTGTATCTATTTCTTTGGAATTTAGTTGTAGTCTTAGCTGCAAGCGATACTCGTATATTCCGAATCATCCAAATATTGCACCCGATACAGTAAGTAATTTTATTTCGACAAAAATAACTTTTATTAACAGTCAGTAGCCGATTAGTAATTATCAATATTGTTTATCTGATTTATTTTTATAATATTGGGATCTTGTACGAAATCTCCTATTATTTAAAGTTGTCAGATCATAACCGTTATACCGTTAGGCCGCCTCAAACCGAATTACTAAGGGCTAAAATGTTTACAGCCTGTATTAGCGTAAGCGACATTTAGTTTATAATTTTTTAGGTTTCGACATTTGACTTATTGGTTTTCCGTCGCCGTTGAGCAATTATTTTAATAAATCTTCCTATTAGGAATATGTTACATTATCAGTTTAAAGATAATTGAAATTTTTTTATCACCGCCTATTAATACGAATTGATGCTTTAATTTTATGAATAAGTTTGATTTTGTGAGTTTTGTTCAATTCAATTCTGCCCCGATTATAATTTTAGTTAGAAAATAGATTTTTAATTAGCCATTTAGTGAGTTATTTGGTATTATTTATGTAAATAAATTGACATTTATTTTTATAGTTGTAACAATCTTTCGTTAGCTCCATAGAAGTTCGTTATTCATGAGTTACTAAAAAATTTTCTTTTATCGGCGGTTTGCTACAATTATCAGTTTAATTTTCTATTAATAAATAACGGTTCTCCTCCTCCGTTTGCAATTATCGAGTTGACTAATTTCTTTAGAAACTGTTTAAATCTCAACTCGCCGTCCGTTTGATTAATACCGGACTAAATACGGCACCGATTTAAATCTTAAAACCCTGAGTTGCCGACGTCTTCACTGGTACTTTTCGGACCGCTTTTACATTAATAATTTCTTACGATTAGAGTTTGGAATCTAGGCCTCTATAATCCCCAGTTACTTTATTGGCGCTCGAGCAACTTTATTACCGCGATAGTCAACTCGCAATTCACTGCCCGTTACCCTCAGACAATCTTTTGGGTTCCAATCTTAACCGTCCACCGAAGGTAAAAGCGTTATAATCTTTTACATGGAAAAATTTGAACATTAGTGTTAAAAGTTACACATAAAACGTTCAGTTTGGCATACGATATAGATCGGACCGTTTGTTAATTTGGAAACATGGAGAAGAGGCTTTCATGAGTTTTTGGCTTTTACTGAATTTGGAAACATTCTAGGCCATTCGGTTTACTATTGGAAGAAACCTAATGGACGGTTTACCATTCTGACACATTGATATCTCAAAATTTCTGGTGTGAACAACCGACGGAAGCTTTAACTTTTACAGAAATTGAAAATTATACAAGAAATGAAACATATTTTAAATTGGTTTTTTGAGATGCAACTGCAACCTTTTCACATTGGTTCATAACGGAAAACATCAACATTGTTAAAACAGAAAACAATAATCTAATGTCAGAATGACCATTTTAAACATGTAAAGAGATTCATAGACATAAATACATGTGACGTAAAAATTCCAAACCGCCGCTTCAATTAAAAATATCAATTAATGCAGCATGACAACAATTTAAAATCGGTTATAAAGAGAATTTGTGTAAATTTAATTTATTTAAAAATACGTCTACACCTTTAACAAAATTAATCGTTATTCGGATAATTTAAAAATCTAGAATCTAACACTCAAATTCTACGTTTGAACTTTTGTCGCTAAATTACTCGTCATACCAATAAATATGCATAGAATATTATTAAATTATGTTTAAAGGACATTCTGGTAATTTATTATATCTCTGAAAAATAGCAGCCTGTTTTAGAAATTAATTTTGGATAATAAATAATAACTGAACTAATAAATTCTCCGTTGACACTTGTTTCTCCCAAAATCTAATCAGCTCTTAGCCAAATGAAACAAGCTTAAATACATAAATGTTTTAAGGTATATAGGTATTTTCTTCTGAATGAGTTATCGAATTGCATAAACTACATAACTGACCACAACACACACTCACACACACATCCACACACACACACACACACACTACACACACAACACACACTACACAACACACACACTAACAGCACACATTCGCTATCCAACTAACACACACACACACACACACACACACACACACACACACACACACACACACACACACACACACACACACACACACACAGCACGACGTCCACGCACGAACATACAGCAAGGCACACACAACGCACACGCACACGCACACGCACACACACACGCACACACACACATCGCACAGCTCACGCACACGCAGCACGTACCACGCACACGCAACTACACGACAGCACACGCATCACGCACACGCACACGCACACGCACGACACACGCACACGCACACGCACGACAGCACACGCACACGCACACGCACACACGCACACGCACACGCACACGCACACGCACACGCACACACGCACACGCACACGCACACGCACACGCACACGCACACGCACACGCACACGCACACGCACACGCACACGCACACGCACACGCACACGCACACGACACGCACACGCACACGCACAGCACACGCACACGCACACGCACACGCACACGCACACGCACACGCACAACACGTACACGGACAAGCACACACGCACGCACACAGCACACGACGACACGCATACGCACACACACACGCACACGCACGCGCACACGCACACTCACACGCACTCAGACACAGAGACAGACATCATGGCCGATCTTGAGGAATCTTGGTCAAAATGAACTAATAAGTCGATTTTGCAGTAGTGTCGTTTGTATATCCTGCTATACCTTCATATGTGTCTGTAGGATATAGGTCGTAACGTACAAATTCTCTTCATAAGAGATTTGGAGACTATTGGTTAAGAAGTTATACGTGGAATCAGGTAAATTAGATTTAAAAAGATAGTTGTTGATTATATTCAAGTGCTTTTAAAACGAACACTGGGAAACGTATTAACATTATCAAATGGGTTGTAATTTGATTGAATCCTTTGCTAAAGTCTGCAATTTGGTAACAGGTTAAGGAAATCGAGGATCCAAACAAGTAGTAGGTCTCATCTGAAATTACAGTTCTTGAGGTAGTTTTTGTTTGTTTTAATCTACAATGTTCTGGTAACTCTTAGAATTAGAATGTATTAACGTAACTCGTGTAATTTGAGTTGACGATTCAGAAATTCTTGTTTGCTGGATGTAAGCTTAGGAAGCAATCACTCGTAAAACAACAATATTTGCCATTAATGATTTTTAGAAACTTTTCATTGCTTCAATTTTAGTTCATGCGCAGAATCATTTATGTAATTTACAGGATCATCAATAAAAACTTCGTATATTAAAAACCACATAATGCATTGGACTACCTTCTGTTTTTCTTTACCCATTAGGACAAAATTAGTCAGCAAAAAAACTTCAATTAGATACTTCTAGCAGTAATCTCGACATAATAGAAAGCAAAATCGAGAGCTAAGTGAAGCAAAACGAATTTTGATTGTGAAAAGCACTAATGGGAGCAACATTTAGCTCTTGACGAATTACCCATTTTGCCAAAACCTTGATTACCAACACTAATGAAACAATCTTCCTATTTTACCGCGTCCCTAGCAAATTTAATGCATAATTATAGATTTTGAGCTACATTCGCATCTGCCTCTAATTTTGGAAAAGTTTTTGTATTTTGCACAACTGCCACCCAGCAAAAATCAAGTTATATTGTCCACAGCAAGGTATATTTCGTAAGTTTTTGGACCCGCCAAAGGAGAGAAGCAAAATTAGTCACTCGTTCTTCTTAAGAACCGTGCAAAATTGCAAGCACTTCAAAACCTGTCGAAATTTGTTTGTTTCTTTTACATATAGTTGAGGTGCACATTTGGAAAGGATGTATTTTTCAACTTGTGTAGATGTAGAAGCTAAATAATGAGAAAACGAAATTTGAATTTGACAAAGTATAACTTAATTTTGCGAAGAATTATATTGATAAAAGTTTTACGGAGCTCTTATCATATTTACACGTGAGTTAAGAACGCCTTTATCTTACTAATATAAAAAGGAAAATGAATTTATCAGTATTACTATGCACAAACGAGACGGAACAATGGTAGATAATCATTACTGAATAAGATTATAAAACCGACGATAATCTGTACTAATAACATACACAATGCTGTATATTGTGATTATGAATACGTTTTAGTACACACATTGAGCAGTAGATTATTCGTAGTATGGTTTCCTGGGTTTTTGTTCGTTGTAACTTCCTTCCTTGTAAGAAATTTCAATGATTTCAATACGTAAATTCCAATTAATAATACATTATTTTTCCTACCTTCCTTTATACGGTTCAATTGCGTTCATTTTTCATTTAGATATAGGTAGTTAGGGTAATATGGCACTTTCAACCAAAATCCATATAAAAACCGCATTTAAGCACGGCATAGTTATTTTTATATGAAAGGTGATAAAGTAAGATAATTCTTCCTCAAAAACAAAAGGAAGATACGAAGTGTTCTCATCAAACATAATTAATGAAATAAAAGTGAAGTTTCGGACATTTACAGAAATATGACCTACCTTTTTACAGACGGTAGAAATGTGGCCCTCAAAAGAATATTAATTTCATACTGTGCAGATAGAGCACTTGAAAATATCTTTATCTTCTGCTGTCAACCGAACACACATTTTAGGCACCATCTTATTGCAGATTGCACAACAACGCATGTTGCGTTTCACATCTTTATTGCATACCCCGCAGAACCAGAAGTTCTGCAGTTTATCTTTCTTTATTTCCTCGGCGACTTTACTCAATACTTTTCGAGGGACTGGGAACAACTGTATTCCTGATCAGCAACTTGACTTTATGATTAATGATCTTTTTTCTCGTAAACCTTTGGTTTGTTAAAAAGTGTTTTGCTTGATAATGGTCACATGCATTATGTTGATTTTTGATAAACATCCGATTTCAGCAAGGGGTGTACAATCTACTGTTATCCAATAAAGGGGTCAGTGCTCTGATGTAACTTGAACGCCCTGGTTTCGGTGATTTTCAGCGAGCACTTTCTTTATTTATCGAATGTGTCAAGGGAATTTCATTTTCGGACTCACAATGACTATCGTTAGCTTAATTCTTCATGTGAGCGCTGAAGGGACAAATTCTGTTTAAGTAACACGTTATGTTTAAAATAGCTATCCCTGACGACCTAAGACTACCCTGAAAGTTTGATATAAACAAAACTGATGCAGTTATGCCAAACTTTATTGAAAATCATTTCCAAGCGTTCTTTTTTGGGACTGGAAATTCTGGGATTGCCTTCTCAGTATCGAATTATTTCAACGTCCTAATGATCATCAAACGACGGGAAGACGGTATTGTCAACGAGTTGAAGCTCATGGGCTGCATTCCAAGACTTCACGGCCTCAACAATAGAAATGACGAGACGACAGGAAACTCCGTCGATGATAAGAAAAACGCTTATTAACCTTGAAGTTGGCAGCTTGGTTAAGCCACCTGATGGAGAGATCACGTTTTTATCAGAGTAATCCTAACTGTAGATCCAGGAGAAAGATTGTTAGTAAAAGTGTATTCTACTAGCATCATTAAAAACAATCATAGAGGGTACTTAGACGTTCAACACTTTATTGCAAGTAACAACCGTTGAGTTTTGCGCATGCACGATTGCTACAAGGTGAACTCTGCGTCTGCTTCTGCTTCCGCGTCCGCGCCAGCGTACGGGTCCGCGTAAGCGTCCGTGTCCACGTCCGTGTACTTGTCCTTGTTCGCGTCCGAGTCCGCGTCTGCGTCTGCGTCGGCGTCAGCGTATGCGTCTGGGTATGCGTCTGCGTCGGCGTCTGCTTCTGCCTCTGCGTCTGCGTCTGCGTCTGCGTCTGCGTCTGCGTCTGCGTCTGCGTCTGCGTCTGCGTCTGCGTCTGCGTCTGCGTCTGCGTCTGCGTCTGCGTCTGCGTCTGCGTCTGCGTCTGCGTCTGCGTCTGCGTCTGCGTCTGCGTCTGCGTCTGCGTCTGCTTCTGCGTCCGCGTCTGTGTCTGCGTTTGCATCTGTGGGTCTGTGCTTCTGTCTGTGTCTGTGTCTGTATCTGTGTCTGTGTCTGTGTCTGTGTCTGTGTCTGTGTCTGTGTCTGTGTCTGTGTCTGTGTCTGTGTCTGTGTCTGTGTCTGTGTCTGTGTCTGTGTCTGTGTCTGTGTCTGTGTCTGTGTCTGTGTCTGTGTCTGTGTCTGTGTCTGTGTCTGTGTCTGTGTCTGTGTCTGTGTCTGTGTCTGTGTCTGTGTCTGTGTCTGTGTCTGTGTCTGTGTCTGTGTCTGTGTCTGTGTCTGTGTCTGTGTCTGTGTATGTGTCTGTGTCTGTGTCTGTGTCTGTGTCTGTGTCTGTGTCTGTGTCTGTCTCTGTGTCTGTGTCTGTGGCTGTGTCTGTGTCTGTGTCTGTGTCTGTGTCTGTGTCTGTGTCTGTGTCTGTGTCTGCGTCTGCGTCTGCGTCTACGTCTGCGTCGGCGTCCGCGTCCGCGTCCGCGTACGCGTCCGCGTCCGCGTCTGCGTCGGCGTCTGCGTATGCGTCGGGGTATGCGTCTGCGTCGGCATCTACGTCTGCGTCTGCGTCTGCGTCTGCGTCTGCATCTGCGTCTGCGTCTGCGTCTGCGTCTGCTTCTGCGTCTGCGTCTGCGTTTGCATCTGTGGGTCTGTGCTTCTGGCTGTGTCTGTGTCTGTGTCTGTGTCTGTGTCTGTGTCTGTGTCTGTGTCTGTGTCTGTGTCTGTGTCTGTGTCTGTGTCTGTGTCTGTGTCTGTGTCTGTGTCTGTGTCTGTGTCTGTGTCTGTGTCTGTGTCTGTGTCTGTGTCTGTGTCTGTGTCTGTGTCTGTGTCTGTGTCTGTGTCTGTGTCTGCGTCTGCGTCTGCGTCTGCGTCTGCGTCTGCGTCTGCGTCTGCGTCTGCGTCTGCGTCTGCGTCTGCGTCTGCGTCTGCGTCTGCGTCTGCGTCTGCGTCTGCGTCTGCGTCTGCGTCTGCGTCTGCGTCTGCGTCTGCGTCTGCGTTGCGTCTGCGTCTGCGTCTGCGTCTGCGTCTGCGTCTGCGTCGCGTCGCGTCTGCGTCTGTGTCTGCGTCTGTCTGCGTCGCGTCTGCGTCTGCGTCTGCGTTGTCTGTGTCTGCGTCTGCGTCTGCGTCTGGTCTGCGTCTGTCTGCGTCTGCGTCTGCGTCTGCGTGCGTCTGTCTGCGTGCGTCTGCGTCTGCGTCTGCGTGCTGTGTCGTGTCGTGCGTCTGCGTCTGCGTGTCTGCGTCTGCGTCTGCGTCTGCGTCTGCGTCTGCGTCTGGTCGTGTCGTCGTGCGTGTGTGTCGTGCGTGTCTGCGTGTCTGTGTCTGTGTCTGCGTCTGTGTCGTGTCGTGTCTGCGTCTGTGTCTGTGTCTGTGTCTGCGTGTCTGTCGTGCCGTGTCCGTGTCTGCGTCTGCGTCGTGTCGGTCTGCGTCTGCGTCTGCGTCTGCGTCTGCGTCTGCGTCTGCGTCTGCGTCTGCGTCTGCGTCTGCGTCTGCGTCTGCGTCTGCGTCTGTGTCTGTGCGTCTGCGTCTGCGTCTGCGTCGTGCGTCTGCGTCGCGTCTGTGCGTGTCTGCGTCTGCGTCTGTGCGTGTGCGTCTGTGTCTGTGTCTGTGTGTTGTGTGTGTGTGTGTGTGTGTGGTGTGTGTGTGTGGTGTGCGTGTGCTGTGTCGTGTGTCGTGTGCGTGTGTCGTGTGCTGTGTGCGTGTGCGTGTGGTGTGCGTGTGCGTGTGCGTGTGTGTGTGTGCTTGTGCGTGCGCGTGTGCGTGCGTGCTGTGTGTGTGTGCGTGTGGTGTGCGTGTGCGTGTGCGTGTGTCGTGTGTGTGTGCGTGTGCGTGTGTGCGTGTGCGTGTGCGTGTGTGTGTGTGTGTGTGTGTGTGTGTGTGTGTGTGTGTGAGTGTGTGTGTGTGTGTGTGTGTGTGTGTGTGTGTGTGTGTGGTTTTGGTGAGGGTGTGTGTGTTGTGTACGCATAGGATGTATGTTAGTCTACGCGTTAGATCTGGAACGAAAACACCTACGTACTTAAAATTTTATGTTTAAGTTTGTTCCATTTCTCTTGAAGTTCATTATGATTTTGGGTGAAATCCACAAGCGTTGAGGGGGTTTATTAAGGGCTGTTTTTGATTTTTATCAAATATTTGTAAAACAGCTGCATATTTCAAGGATTTAAAATACCTATATATGGGCCTTAAACATATCGATTAAGATTGTTCTATGCAAATTTTTGATATGATGCGTAATTTAGCCGCAAAAGATTCCTAATATAGAATTTAATTGTTAGTTAAAATTTTTCCAACATCTGAACAACGATTAATTTTTATAACAAAAAGTGTACACAAAAATTATTATTTTCCTATTCACCTTATGTTTTGCAATTTACTGTATATTTTTACGTACTTGGATGGCATGAGAAGTTAGCTTTAAAATACTTTAGATTTGTTTTTGAAACTTTGATATAAAATATTAAAAAAATTTGAAAAATAGCTTCGTTTTGATATTTTCGGCAAAACCGAAAGTACTAAAAATATTTCAATATAGCAGTTCAGCAGCTATATATGTCTACCTAATTCCAAGATTCCATTTTCATCCGAAGCATAGTTATGGGGGATTGAAACTCCGGTCCTGGATAAGGTATGGAAATTTTATAGACCTAATTATATTTTCGTCATATTGTAAGGTCCTTTCTCACAATTTTTATATTTGCCGCGGATAAACTGCAATCGGTCATTAGATTAGAAACTAGAGAGGTGGGTGGGTTCGTCGGAAAATTTAAACTTTAGCTCTACGCGGTCCACATAATAAAAATTATAGTAAAACGGTTTAATAGTATATTATTCTATTATATACAAGTCTAACGTATTCACACTTAAACTAGGCTAATAACATTATGAACAACCAACATAAACATAAAATTGAGAAAAAAATGAGAAAACAATTTGAATTTAATACTTAGACAGCGGCGTCGGGGCATCCACTAGGTTTGGACGGAGAATTTATATGTCCTATTCCATCCACTCACTCGGGAAGGCGGCTTAGTTTTGTCGAATTCGTTTCTGTAAACAAATATTAATACTCCCTAGTTACACTCAATGAGGAACGTAATGTTTAATTAATTATTTATGCTGGATACGGCCCTGTTTACAAAAGAAAAGAATGAATAAACAAACTACTGGTTATTTAAAACGGGGGTTGCGCAGATCTAGGTCACTAGTGAAAATCGATATCCCGAGTTCACGGTCGTACGCATGACCAGCGTTCACCGGCCTACTTGCTTGCTGCTTTAACTTTAGTAATTACTGGGAGACGGACAGGCGCGTACGCTTCGTGAAGCAATTTACCTTCGCGATCTATTACGTTCGATAATATTAATATCTTCAGAGGTTTACTTTCGCATTGAATTTAGGCTGGGCGGATTATACACGTTTGGTTGTATAATTAATATATTTGCGCGTTATCTTCTGGGGTGTAATTTTATGGTGGTGATTTCTTTTATGTAAATAAACGAAATCTCACGTAGATGCAAGCGAACGTTACCTAAGTGTATACGCACAAAACGCGTATTTATTGAAGGCGGTTTTTATACTTGCGGAATAAGCTGGTGGAAAACAATTGATCGTTTTCTTGAAATCCAATTAATAAGTGCGTGGTTATCGATGTACGGTTTTTCTTCTCTACAGGTCTTTGACGGATACTCTACGTTTAATTCGTTTGTGATTACAGGCACTTCGGTCTTCGCCAGCGAGCTGGTGATTGCAGGTGTTTAGAATGTAAGTGAGAGTAAATGATGAGATCTGCAGGGCTATACAGTCCTATCTAGCTCCTGTCGTCAGGTGTATGGTAGAGTGTAGTGATCTAGGTGACTAGGTTGACCCGTCGAAACACCTTTGGTATGGGTAGGTGGTGTATACACACCCGATCGCTTTGGGACTTGGCCGTCGCTCTCTGAGGGTTTTTGTATGTGTATGTTGTGTGTACACCCGATCGCTTCGGGACTTAGCCCGTCGCCGCCTGTGGGTTTTGTGTGTAATTTGTGTATGTACACCCGACTGCTTCGGGACTTAATCCCGTCGCTGCCTAAGGGTTTTGTGTAGGTGTATGTAATGAATTACTCTACAGACTTACGTGTCGTTAATCACAAAGATCAAGGATAGCTATTTATTTACAAAAGGTTCGCGGTGCGCATTTGCGAATACAGGGAGCTAAACTCGCGGCGGCTATCACTAGGTCTGCGGCGATTTACTTTAAAACAACCGTCACGTGCAGGTTTTCTGGAACCAGAGTTAGTCTAACGGCCTAACTAATACATGAGCTGACAAAACCAACTAAATAATTCTCGGCGGCAGGATGCGTTCACGAGGCGCGATGGAACTCTTCGCTAGGATCGGATAAAAACTTCTTCTTCTTCTTCTCTTCTTCTACTCTTCTACCGGTTTACAGGTACTCGTACTGGTACTTGTACTGGTACTTGTACTGGTACTTGTACTGGTACTTGTACTGGTACTTGTACTGGTACTTGTACTGGTACTTGTACTGGTACTTGTACTGGTACTTGTACTGGTCTTGTCTGTGTACTTGTCTGTGCTTGTCTGGTACTTGTACTGGTCTTGTGTCTTTGTGTACTGTGCTGGTACTTGTACTGGTACTTGTACTGGCTGTACTTGTACTTGTACTTGTTACTGGTACTTGTACTGGTGCTGTACTGGTGACTTGTGCTGGTCTTGTATGCTTGTGTCTTGTACTGGTCTTGTATGCTGGATTGCTGGTCTTGTATGTACTGGTGTTGCTGTCTTGTGCTGGTGCTTGTACTGGTACTTGTGCATGGTATTGATGGTACTTGTGCTGGTATTGTTGTACTTGTGCTGGTGCTTGTCTGGTGCTTGTCTGGTGACTTGTGCTGGTACTTGTCTGGTTGTACTGGTACTTGTCTGGTACTTGTGCTGGAATTGCTTGTCTGGTTTGACTGTTTTGTGGCTTGTACTGGTATTCTTGTGACTGGTATTGTCTGGTATTGTGCTGATTGTCTGGTCTTGTACTGCTTGTACTGGTATTGTACTGGTACTTTGGTCTGGTACTGTGCTTGTACTGGTCTGTGCTGGTACTTGTGCTGGTGCTTGTCTGGTCTTGTACTGGTACTTGTACTGGTACTGTGTACTGTTTGCTGGTGACATTTGTTGTATGTCTGGTACTTGTACTGGTGCTTTGTACTGGTGCTTGTGCTGGTTGTGCTTGTCTGGTACTTGTATGGATGTATTGTACTGGTAATCTGTGTATCTTTGCTGTAATGCTGGTGCTTGCTGCTAATTGCTTGTACTGGTAGCTATGCTGACTTGTGCTGTAGTGCTATTGGTACTTGTGCATGGTTGACTGGTACTGTATGATGGTCATTGTACTGGTCTTGATGCTTGTAAGCTGATGCTGTCTGGTAGCTTGTGCTGGATTGTGCTGGTCTTGTGCTAGGTCTTGGTGCTGGTATGCTGTATGCTGTGTTGTGCTGGTATATGATGCATGTATTGATCTGGTACTTGTGACTGGTCTTGTGATTATCTGGTGCTTGTAGCTGGTGCTTGTGACTTGGTATGCTTGTGCTGGATTGTCTTGTGCTGAGATGCTGGTACTGCACTGTTTGTGAATGGTGCTGGTATTGTAGTGGTACTTGTACTGGTACTTGTGCTGGTACTTTATGGTGTTTGATGTGTACTTGTGCTGGTACTTGCTGGTATTGTCTGGTGCTTGTGCTGGTCTTGTGCTGTGCTTGTACTGGTGCTTGTACTGGTGCTTCTGGTACTGGTGCTTGTACTGGTAGCTATTTTGTGCTGGTGCTTGTGCTGGTGCTTGTGCTGAATTCTGTATCTTGTACTGGTGCTATGTGCTGGTTCTATGTACTGTGTGCTGGTGCTTGGTGCTTACTGGTTTGTGCTGGTGCTTTGTACTTGTGCTTGTGTGTATTGTGCTGGTACTTGTGCTGGTCTTGTCTGGTGCTTGTGCTGGTCTTGTCTGATGTGCATTGTTGTACTGGTGCTTGTGCTGGTGACTTGTGCTGGTGACTTGTGCTGGTGCTTGTCTGGTACATTGTGCTGGTACTTGTACTGGTTTGTACTTGTGCTGGTTGCTATGGTTTGCTGGTGTTCATTGATTGTAGCTGGTACTGTATGCTGGTAATTGTATGATTGTCTGGTACTTGTGCTGGTTTGCTTGGTGCTGTGTACTGGTGATGCTGTTTGTACTGGTGCATTGTAGCTGGCTTGTGTGGTGCTTATTCTGGTGCTGTGTAGCTGTATTTGTGACTTGATGGTCTTGTCTGTCTGTACTGGATTTGCTTATGTAGCTTGTACTGCTGTGTGGTCTTGTACTGGTGCTTGTGCTGGTACTTGTGCTGGTACTTGTGTTACTTGTACTGGTACTTGATAGCTGGTCTTGTACTGGTACTTGTACTGGTACTTGTAGCTGGTACTTGTGTACTGGTGCTTAATGTACTGTTGACTTGGTGTGCTATTGCTTGTACTGGTACTGTGCACTGGTATTGTACTGGTATTGTGCTGGTGCACTGCTTGTATGGTGCTTGTACTGGTATTCTGTTCTGGTACTGTATTTATGCAATGTACTTTACTTTTGTATGCTTGTATGGTACTTGTGCTGGTACTTGTACTGGTACTTCTGTACTGTATGACATGTGTCTGGTACTTGTACATGGTACTTTGTAGCTTGGTACTTGTACATGTACTGTTAGCTGGTACTTGTACTTATTTAGGTGCTACTTGTGTTTTAATGCGCGGTTTTTATAGGGACTCTCGGTAGGCGGTGGTGCTTCCGTTTGAAATCTATCTGTAATTGGCGGAGATTACTCTGACGTATAAAACATTCGATGTTTTATGAAATCTACGTTGAAGGAAAACAAATTAATTTTTGGTTGTGCAATCAAACGAAATACTAAGAAATATTAAATTGGGTATTGCAGGTGTTTCTTTTACGAGGGCTGATTGTTAAATAATTAATTAAAAAAATTCTGTAGGAATGAATTGCGGTTCGTTACATACCACCCTCTCTTCCTCAAAATCCGTCCTTTTTATCTTTATTCGTCCTCCCTCGGGCAGGCGGATGCTTACGCGACGGCGATTTCTTTTTTGACGCCGGGTCGAGGATCGCGAGGTTCGGACTGTCGGGGGCGGCATCAAGACGGCGGGTTTGATCTCGTGGATACTCAAGACCTTGATACTTCTTCTGTTTGTCTGAGGTGGGTGGGCATTTCGGGTGTTCGCGGCCGGCCGTCGGCGTGAAGTCGCGGCGGTGAGAACTCCCATGTACATTCCATGTCGGAAGGACCTGGAGACGGCGTTCTCGGTTCGGATGGCGTCGACGGTTTTTGTTGGACGGGTGCCATTTTACATAAGATATCAGTCCTCGGCAAGTTTTGGTCTTTTATATGATGTTGAAAGCGCGCGTATTTGATGGCCGTTAACGTTGTGTTATTTTCATTGGTCACTGGATTCGCCTGATTAGCGACGTCAGATGCGTTCTTCAAATCTTTAACGTGCGCTTCTCCCGCGCTTTTCCTACTGCCGGGTTCTCGGAGTTCAACAATAACAGGCGATCTTACTTTATAAATTAGGTAAGGTCCGTCAGTAGGTAAGATTGGAGACTTTTGGGACACCACCACAAAAACCGGTTTTCCACATTTCCAAGGTTGCCACAAAACCAAGGTCCCACCGTACCAAGGTCAAAAAAGCGCAATGTGTGACCTACTTACATATCATTACCACAAACCCACGGTCACAAACCCCGATTTCCTGTTCCACAACTACAAGGCTATCTATGCGACATATCATTACCACAAAACCAGGGTCACAAGCTCCGCTTTTCTGTTCCACTATTACAAGGCTATCCGACCACGCTTTCCTGTTTCACAATTACAAGGTCATCCGTGACCTACTTTATGCTTAGCCACCTGCTTGCTACTCTATACCCCACTTGTATGTTTTTTGCCCACTTGTATGATTTTTGCTCAACCTCACTTCTTACCGAAATAAAAGAAAACGATATGTAAATATATTTAATTAATGTATTACTCAGATATATGATTTTCTTTAGGAATAAAACATTTTGGTTTAGTACAAGTGCAAAAGGTCCTCTCGACTTCTGTGTCATTACATCTGCGTGGACGTGCAGTGTGGTGTGATGTTTCTCTGTACTACATATGCATCAGCTTATCATGGTGAGCAGCATGAAGATATGTTTGAACATATACAAAATGTAATGCATGTTTGTTTGTCTAGCAGTCTGTCCGTCAGTCAGTCTGTTTGTCTAGCAGTCTGTCAATCTGTTGGTCTATATAGTCAACGCGCTCAGTCAGTTAGTGGTCGGTAGTGGTCTGCAGCCGCACTATTGAGGATGTCGGTCTTTTTCTGAAAATAAAAACATAAGTAGCTGGAGAAATGTGGCAGTAGGTATACTTACTATGTCTGTCTCGATCACTAGGAAAGACCATGTGTCGAAGAGCTACATTACGAACTCGGATGAGTTCGTAGAGTCCTCAATCTCTTCGACAGTTTCCAGTATCGTTTCCAGATGTATAATGGCGTGATCGTACCCACTGAGTACAACGAGGCTTATAACATTATTCCAGTCAAGGTATAATGTTACAAGCCTAGTGTGCTCGGTCTAGCTGCTCCTCCAGAGAGCTCTCCGTAATCACGACATCATAATTCCGGACAAATGGTACTATGGTGGTCAGCTAGAAAACCAGATGCATTAGTATAGCATTAGTGTAAAGGGAATACATACCGTGAATGTTAGACGTTCCCAGGTGATAATGCGATGCGCGTAAAGAGCCAGTACCACGCAGCAATTAGCAAAAGCTGTATTGCTTTGCACAGCACTGTCTCCTGACGCCATCGAATGCATGATATTGGATACCGGGGGAAGCAGAGTGCGGCCAATAGTCATGGGAATGTGGGTAGCCCAAAACCAGGTGTCTTCAATAATTTCGTCTTCGTCGTCGTGCATGTCAGAGTCATCCCCGTTGTCCTGGACTTCCTGGGCTGCGTCATCCAGTTCCTGTTCACGGTTTCGTTGTACAATAGCCTCGAGGTCTTGATCGCTTTGTTCGAGGCTTTGCATGTTATTTGTTAGAGAGTTCATGAAGTCGTCTTCGTCACTGCTCGCTTCAATGACGACTTCATTGATGAACTCTCTACGTCTAAGTCTTCGTTGTTGTCGTAGGGCGTCATTGTCATAGTCGTCTGAATCGTAGCTGTAGGCAGGGTCCATTATTACGTCGAGTCGTAGTCACCAATGTTGAGATAGTCGTTCCCAGCACTGAGGAACAAACCGCCTCAACACTGGAAGACACTGTGCTGCATACATCACTATCGTAGGCAGCATCGTCGGCATCACTGATAGTGATGACGTCAGCGTAAGGTATGTCTAATGTATTTGTCTCCGCAGCACTGTCGAGCTCCTGTGGAGAATCCAGGACTACGGTCGTCTGTTCATATTGTATCGTCACTGGTTGAGCTACCCACGTCAATTGGAGTGGAATAGGGTTGAGGATGTATACCACTTCAGGGAAGAGGGCTGAAGTGTTGGACTGTAGGGATGGATGGGTAGAGGTGTGGAGGAAGCCAACGGGCTAAAGGTGGAGGGATAGTTAGGGCTGGATGGAAATAGTGTGGAGGAAACGTGAGGTGTTGGAGGGATCTCGGGGATAGGACTTGCCGAAGAAAAAAATGCCTCAGGCGATATAGATTGGTCCACCTAAAAAAATAAAAAAAAGTTACAAATACATTAATAGTGCAAGAAAAAAAAAAAAAAAAAATTATGGTCTTACCTGATACATTTCTTCGGCGCCAGATGAAGCAGATGATGGGGAAGTTGGTGTAGCATTCATCTTGATTTTTTTCGTCTGTATTACTTTAGAAGCAGTTGTACGAATGATTTCTACTGTTTTCCTTTCGCTAAATATAGGTGTTTCCCCCACAAAAAACAACGTTTTTCATGCATTTTTAGAGGACATTTTTCACGGTTTTTTGGGGGGGCCCCTCCACCCCCCCTGTACATATATAGGCGGTTGACCTTGACCTTTTCACTTTTACATTCTATTCCCCATCTCCCACTAAAAATTTTGTATTTAAGAGGAAGCAGTTCCACTAGAGTCATTCCATAGTTATAGCAGCAGTTACAGTTTAAAGTGTTATAAAGTGGTGTTACAACATGTCTTCAAATAATAGTAAGTGTTCATTTATATATTGCATGAGTTTTTGATACTTAGAATAATTTTGTAATTTTATTTGTGGACTTAGAAAATATTTCAAAAAATTATTTGCGGACTTAGAAAATATTTCAAAAAATTAATTGTGGACTTAGCAAATATTTAAAAAATAATTTTTGGACTTAGAAAATATTTCAAAAAATTATTTGCGGACTTAGAAAATATTTCAAAAAATTAATTGTGGACTTAGCAAATATTTAAAAAATAATTTTTGGACTTAGAAAATATTTCAAAAAATTATTTGCGGACTTAGAAAATATTTCAAAAAATTAATTGTGGACTTAGCAAATATTTAAAAAAATAATTTTTGGACTTAGAAAATATATCAAAAATTATTTGTGGACTTAGAAAATATTTAAAAATAATTTGTGGAATTTTGAATAAATTCATATAAGACTTATTATAATTTCAATAAATCTTTTTCGGACTTAGAATAATTTCAATAAACTATATGCCACTTCACTTCATAGGTATGCCACGTACATATGTGGCTTATGATTGTCCTCCAGTGTCAAATGGGCGAATAAATATCATAAGCCACATAGCATTAGTACCACAACCTAACTATCCCATCCTGCAGGGGTTGTTGGATGCAAGGTCTCGTATGGATCACGGACAGGAAGTAATGGAGCTCCTGCAGGAGAATGTAAATGAGGAGGACGGCCTGGCAGAGAGCGAGCAGTACTTCGACATGGATGACTGTGATAGAGCTTTGCAGCTGTTGGTTACACCACCTCCAGAGGACGACTTGGATGTGGTGGTATCCCGCAACTACGATCAGGTCTCCGTGGACGAAATACTGCTCACCCTACAACCTGTTAGTGAGCCAAACGAGACTACGGAGCCGCCCGTGAGCGAAGAGCAGGTTGTATTTCATAATATCTTAAGTCCTGGATGCATTGAGGAATTTTCGGATGAATGGATTCCTATTATGGATTTCCGTTCATCCGCAAATTCCGCAATGCACTCAGACACGATGGATAACACTCAAACTGTTCTGACCCCAAATGTGTTGTAGATGATGAGTCGTCCACATCTGCTACACGTTCGGAGGACAGAGTGAGGAGATAATGTATTTGAAGGTTCTGAGCCCTACCTCTACCGCAGAATTCCTAGAGGAGTGGTCGTATAGTAGTTCTACGGTAAGTAGAGCTCAGGAACACTTCCGATACCGTTCTCAGCCCTGCTTGTATCGAGGAGTTTGAGCTGAATTGGAGTCCTTCCGATACCGTTCTCAGCCCTGCTTGTATCGAGGAGTTTGAGCTGAATTGGAGTCCGCTAAACTGTTCGGTACAAGTAGAGCCGATGGACGAATCATCGGAAAGCATCCTTAGTCCGGCGTGTGCTGCAGATTTTGTAGAGAATGAGTGGTCGTTTACTGACATCTCATTCTCTTCAAATCCTGCAACACCGATTCAGTATATAATACCTGCGCCATCACCGTTTAGGGACATCGTGGAAAACGCAGTATCTTCGCCCCAGAGTGTATTGAGCCCTACATGTGTTGCGGAGTTTTTGGAAAACAATTGGTCCCCAGCATGGTAGGGCATAAAACAATGCTGGGTGGAATATCTGTAATCAGCAGCACTCTATCCTGACTATCCGTCCTCCCCAAGTCATACGCTACTTTATCCCTCAACCTGAGATATCCATCGTATACTATCCCATTCCTGGCGATAGGTTACGTTGCGTCCTCGTTCGCATCGCTGGATATGATTCTTTTTGAAACAGTAGTAAACAAGTAACAACATAATAGGATTGTATAATAATTATAATTGGTTACAAAGGAATCATAACAAAACACGTAACGCAGTTATACAAACTTTATGTAAACTTTTTTGTTACAGCTCGTAATAAGATGTTTCAATGCGATTGCATGAAGAAATTTTCGCGAAAGGATTCTTTACTGAGACATCAAAAAACAGCGTGCTGGATGTCAGTATCTACTCCACCATCTGGCATGCAGGAGGTTCGTTGCAAAACCAAACCACAGGGAGCAATGGGTGCAAGGAAGCACTTCCGACGATAACAAAGCAGTACATAGACATGTTACTGATTCCTTTGCGCAAGCAGGACCATCTGGGGTAAACTCTGTGAAGGATAATGCAAAACCCGGACCATCAGGGTTTAGCAACTCAAGGAAGCGGAAGGCTGACCAACACGATGAACCGGTAGAACCAAAAACAATGGTGAGTGTGCACTGCACAGATTGTTCAATGGATGTACCTAGGTATGCATTCCAAGGACACCTCAGAAGCAATAGGCATAAAGCAAATGTATGTTTCCTTGTCGATACTGGGGTCGAAGTGATCCGAAATGCGTTTAAACAACGCATTGTGTCACCGATTGTCTCCATGCAATATGCATACTGATGTGTTCACCTTTATGGCAGACGTGAAAGGAATGTATTGAAGGTAGTACAAAATCAGTTGCAGAAACACTATTCATTAAAATGTAATGTTGAGCTGTTTGGTTTATACTTTTTGAACAGTAGGAAAGCACAGAACTGAAATCGTTTCAGACTAAGTATGATATTCTCAGTGTAGGGACGGTGTTAGAAGAGTATTTCCAAAAATAAGTGAAATATTGGATGCAAAACAATCGAATTTCAACATAAAGATTCTGGTAAGTGTGAATCGTGGTGTACTGAGTATTAACAACTGTTTTAGGGTGGTCCCTGGTGCAATTGTGTATATAGAGGTAAACCTGCTTAAATTTGCCCACCACGGGTTCTTCCTATATGGCTGTCCCCGCCGAAATCGCACATAAACACGCCATAGTCAATGTAAAAAATAATGATAATTGCTGCTTTGCATGGGCTGTTGTATCGGCACTAGTGACACCAACGGGAGTACCACAACGCACATCTTCTTACCCTGATTTCCAGACGTTATTCAACTGGACTGGTGTACAGTTCCCTGTTAAAGCTGACGAATATTTCAACGTTTGAGAGCAAAAAACATTTCCATTAATGTTTATGGGTTAGACGATACCTATCGTGATGGTCAACGTGTCACGGAGGTAGTGGGGCCTCTATACTACACCAAAGCCAAACAGGCAGTTCCATGTTAATTTATTATTATTTAGTAACCAAACAGATAATCAGCATTATGTATGGATAAAAAATTTTTCTCGTTTACTTAGCAACCAAATAACTCGGCGGAACGGAGCAATGTATTTTTGTGATGCATGCTTGTATTACTTTAGATCCGAGGAGCAATTAACCCGACACGTGTCACACGACTGTAACTTCGTATATACAAAATTACCGGGCGTGAAACAAAAAAAAGACATAACCGGGGAATTCTACGCGGAAAATATACTGCTTTCGGAACTATCAGAAACAAATGGTTCTACCATTCGTAATATATGCTGATTTTGAAGCGCTCTTAGTACCGGTAGATACGGCTGAACCAGATCCCGAAAAACCGTTCACGATAAAAACGTGTAAACACGAACCATACTCGTTTAGTTATTACATTAAGTGTAGTGTAAACGATGCGTGGTCTAAGTTAGAGCTGTATAGAGGGAGCAATGCAGGGGAGATATTTATAAGACGACTGGAAAGTGATGTAAAACGGTTATATAATGAACATTTCAAAGCTATTGTCCCAATGACAACATTAACGGATGAACAGCAGGTTACGTATGAATGCAGTGTATGTTGTTACATATGCGGTAAGCACTTTACGGACGATCCGACAAATCCGAAAGTACGAGATCACTGTCACGTTACTGGTAAGTATCGTGGTGCAGCACATTCGACGTGTAACTTAAACTATCAGGTACCTACATTTCTTCCCGTTTTCTACATAATCTCAGTGGTTATGATGTTCACCTGTTCATTAAACAGTTAGCGAGTGAAACGGAAGAAATTACCGTACTTCCGATTAACAGTGAAAAATATATAACGTTTGGTAAGCATTTTTTGTTGATGAATATGTAAACAGTCATGGTATGGGAAAAGAAATACATTAATTTACGGTTCGTCGATAGTTGTAGATTCATGGCTGCATCCTTAGATACTCTATCACAGAATTTATCAGATGATCAATGTATGGAGGTACGGAAATATTTTAGTAATGATAGCGACTTCAACTTAGTGAGAAATAAGGTAGTTTCCCTTATGCGTACGTAGACAGCTTTAGTAAGTTGAACGACATCACGGTGCCATCATATGACAAATTCTACGATAAAATGCGCGATGCAAATATTTCCGATGACGAATACTGTCGCGTTCTACTGGTATGGGATCACTTTAAGTGTAATACACTAGGTGATTATGCTGATATTTATTTAAAATCAGATGTGTTGTTATTGGCTGACGTGTTTGAAAACTTTAGGAGATTATGTATGGGTGTGTATGGGTTAGAACCTGCACAGTATGTCACTTTACCTGGATTGGCGTGGGATGCCATGTTGAAATGTACGAAAGTAGAGCTAGAATTACTGACGGATATGGATATGTATCACTTTTTAAACAAGGTATTCGAGGTGGAGGTACTTGTATCAAGCGGAGAAGCATCGCTAATAACGAGTTTGTTCCAAACTATGATCCTAAACAACCGAAAGTGTTTTTACAATATTTAGATGCCACGAATTTATACGGCTGGAGTATGAAGCAATACCTGCCCACGATGGGTTTATGTGGTTACCTCAAGAGGAAATAGAACACTTTGACGTAGTAAAGATTGATGATGACGCCGATGTTGGATTTGTACTGGAGGTTGATATACATTATCCCCACCATCTGCATGACGAACACAACGATTATCCGTTTTGTCCTGAAATGATCTGCGCACCACATTCCCAGGAGGAGAAGTTAATCCCGAACCTGTGTGATAAGACCAACTATGTTATACATTACCGCTATTTAAAACAATGTATAGAGCATGGCTTAATTGTTACTCGTATTCATAGGGTTTTACGATTTCGTCAGAGTCCGTGGTTAATACCATACGTAGACCTTAATACAGCTCTCCGCAACACAGCACAAAACAAGTTTGAAAAGGATTTCTATAAAATCATGAATAATGGCGTGTTTGGTAAAACAATGGAAAATGTCGATAAACGAAGAGTTATTAAACTGTTAACACATTGGGAAAATAACGGTCGTCGGGTAGGTCTAGCGCGGTACGTTGCAAAACCGCAATTTAAAAATTTTATTCAATTCACTGATAAATTGTTTGCGGCGGAATTGTCGAAACAGGTAGTTACGTACGACAAACCCGTCTATGTCGGATTCAGTATTTTAGATCTTTCCAAAATTATAATGTATCGGTTTTTTTATGATATCTTACGAGCTCATTATGGCAAGAATGTCACGTTGCTCTATACTGACACGGATTCTTTGATTGTTGAGATAGTAACTGATGATATGTATGCACACATGCGAAATAATTTAGACGAATATGATACTTCCAACTATCATAATGAGTTGCATGGTATTCCTACGACTGCTTCCGTCGTTGGACGAATGAAAGATGAGTAGGGGAAAGCGATTCATTATTTTATGGTGCTGGATCGAAGTCATACTGTCTGAAGCTTGCTGATAAGGGTTTTAAGAAAGCGAAAGGTGTTAAGAAAGTTATTATTCAGAAAGTGTTGACGGAAGTAGACTACAAAGCGGTCGCGGAGGGGTCTGATAAAACAGTAATGTGTAAAATGCTTGTGTTTCGATCAACCTTACATGATATATATACCGAAATGTTAAACAAAATTGCCTTTAGGTCCCAGGATGACAAACGATATCGACTACGTGATACGTGTTCCACATTGGCGTGGGGGCATTGGCGAATACCGGAATTGGAGAATGCTGATCCGTTGAGCGAACTATTACAGGTTGCTAAGCAAATGAATTTATATTAACCGGAAGAAGAATAGTTTGGGTACTGACACTTGCTAGTTTTTTTTTCCTATATTCTCTCCCTAATGAAACTTATATTAATAATAAGTTGTATTATTCCTTTAGTTGTTTTAAATATATTAATATTATGTATTAATTCGTTAGTAAGAGAATATATACTATACAAATATTGTGTGATAAAAAAAAAAAACGAAAATGACTATTTACTATTTTTTTTATTAAAAAATATGTACAAGACTTATTGCATTATATATATATATTATATAAATGATATACAGTAGCCAAAGCACAGTGGCATAATGATTTACAATGAAAGTAACAAACGGGTTGCATAGCAGGAAGAGGTGGACTTTCCTCAAGTTCAATAACAGGCTGGGTCACAAATTTTCTGATGTAATCTGCTTTCTCTTGCCCTTGACATAGACATTCTGTTGGCTGAATCAATCTCTCGAGTATTCTTCGAAAGTGGTGTGGTGGTGTATACCCTTCTTCCCATTTAATACAGTGCTGGTTTTGCATTAACCAAGTAGCTTGACGACGACTCTCTGCATCCAACGTATGCCAGGGATACGGTGATTTAAAAACAAAATGGTCAATTTGTTTCCCATTATAAATGGCGAGTTCTTTTGGTATAAACGCTTTTGATATTTTGTTTACATTGTTATGACAATTGTATTACAACTGTCGTACTGCCTTTTGGTTAACGCGTTGTATGTAACTAAACGATCATGGAGTATAACACAGTATGCGGTCGTATTAGCGGGTATGTTGGCCGATGTTTCAAACTCTACCGAAGAACTACTGCTTTCGAGTGCAATACTTCTTTTGATTTGAGCAGTCGACCACCATCAGTGGTGCAGCCGTCGTAAATTGAATAGGTGTGAGTAATGGTTGTCCATCTCTTTGATAATATGACATTTAATTTAGCAAACATTTCATACAGCGTGGCAAAGCAATTGTTATCATAATTAACATTTAAATTATCATACGGGTAACGGTCGGTGTTGAGGAATACCCGAATATTCTTTAGTGCACATTTATCGAATTTACTCGCATCGTGCATAACATTATTTTCTCGTCCAGTTTGAAACCCTATAATAATGTATCTCGGTGTTTCAATACTAGTCGATGTTTTGATTGCCCATGTATGCTTATCTGTTGTTGGTATAGCGGGATATATGTGGGTTTCCCAACTTCTAAATGCTAGTGGAGTATTCACATTTTTATCAATGTATTTCGTTAACGCTAATTCCTCCGCTAATGCTGGAACGATGTGGGAACTTTCCAATAAATCTTATCTATGTTAACTTTTAATGCTTCGTCCACAGTTGAAATTACTGCATCGGTATCAATATTACTACGAATTAATACAAGTTCTTGTCTAATGTTCAAAATCACTTTATTATAATCTTCAGCAAAGCCAAGCAATTCGCAAAGGTACACAGACATTAAAATACCCTTGCTCATTTGTTAGTGTGCTGTTTGATGTAGGAAACCAACCGGCATTTTGATGGCGGGCAAGATCATTCAATGATACTAATCCTTTCATTGTCGACGTTAACCCCACCTTAGTTACGGAATCTACCACTATTCCATTCATTTCATATCTAATTTCACTGAATAAAAATGCGATACCATTATTAACGAACCTTGCGGTATTGGAGACAGTGCCATCCTGTCGCAATAATCTTCCCTCTACATAAACATAACTTTCTGATGGTAGAGTGCACATGTCTTCCTGAATGGGTATCCTGATTTCATCATTGTTTCCAAATCTCGTAGTATATGGTTGATGGGTGTGCAGTTCGGAATTAACGATAGCATTATCAACAACAACTTTTTCATTAACGTTTAATACACTCATTGTAGTACTGTAAACCCGAGACTCTCCAAGAATGCTTTGTTCTGCGCTGTCAACGCTTTGGTCGCTGAACGCTTACTGACCCCTTTCCACACTTCACTTTTTATAGTTTGTTTTGCACTGGTTACATGCACATGTATTATACCGCGTCACCATATTTTCTTTAAATGTAGTCCTATCGTTATGACTTCTCCGTTAAAATTGACGAGATCTCCGTCTTGGTCTACTATTTTAAGTGTTATTGTTAAATGGTAGATGTATTTATAGGTAAGTAGATAACATGTTGAGGTGATTCGATTATTTTATATCCCGCTGGTACACTGGGAAAGAATTGATGAATTATGTGTGATGACTCACCATTTTTAAAACTACCACTTGTTATGTTGCACTCGATAATTAATGAGTTAATTTTGATGATGTTAATAGGGTTCTCAGAGGTGTACACTTTTTAGCTTGGTAAACAGCAGTTTTATTAAAGCCAGCATAGGCCCTATCGAATGGACTAATTGAAACTAATGTTATGGGTTGCTTTCATGGTTGCTTTCATAGTATTATTATTTGCTCGTAAATCAATATACCCCTTATCGTCTTTACTGAGTCATTAATATATTTATTCACATCTGCGATTTCGTATGTTCCTGGCGGTATTGTAATTTTATCTCTTCCAAATATGAGCATGTTGTTCTTTGAAGTAACGTTTTGTATAGTATTGAACGATTCAAAACTATTAACCCCATTACATATTCCGACTCATTATCAAGAAAAATCGGTGGATTAAATGTGGCTTGCAGGATACTGCTTTTACCGGTGAAGGTAAATGTTACGACATCACGATCACGTAACAACTACTGACAATCAGAACGAGTAGTCGTATAAAAATCGTAAGACTAGATGACCACAGTTGTATGTATTGAACTCTTGAACCTTAGTAAAGTTATAATCAATTGTGTTTCTGCTACCATCACTTTTAAAATAGTGGACTAATTCGAAGGGTGGTTTAACATGTCCTATACTATCAAAATATGTTATATGTCTATTACGCTTAATATATGCTGTCCAGTGTGTTCCCTGATTAGCTTGATTATCCAGATTCACGATACCACATTCATTCCTATGGATTCGGTGGTAGCTTATCTCGCATATATATCCCTCTAAAGTAGGGAATCTTTAATTGCTCCACAAATTTTGATAGCTCAACATTACTTAAGGCGTCGTGGTAGCTTCAGTGGGAGTTTTTGAATACGGTTGTAAATATATGCCCAAACCTCGTTTATATGGTTTTAGATATAAACCTTTTCCAACGGTTGCTGCTTCCATTGCTTGATTGTGTCGTTTGGTTTCTTCTAACGTTTTTGTCGCAGCTTTTGCGTCGGTAACCGCTTTTGCAACTGCAGCTGCACCGCCACCTAACGAACCTAAGGCTCCTAATGCTGCAAATAGGGGAATAAGAGGTATGAACCCCCTCGTTTTGGTATAGGTAATATTCTGCTCTTTGACATGATTTTTTGTGTTTTAGAACGCTTAAGGCTTTGTATTGTAGATCGTAAAGATGATCGAAGTTTACCACCAACACGACGTCGCGCTAGAAGTACCGCTTTGTTAAATGAAATTGGTTTGGGAGTACGCTTTTTTCGTGATTTGCTTCCCATTCTATTGCCTGTCCGTGATCTTCCACCCATCCCCATTTTCCGTTTTCCTTTCATTATTCCACTTATAGTTAATGCAGCTGCCCTTTCTCCAAATGTAGCGTTTGAGGAACGAAATCTATTCCAAGCTTTTTGTTGCAAAGTTTTATCGGCAATGTGTCGTTGACTTAAATCGTTTGACTGGGAGTATGCAATATCGTGCTCTTTACAGGCTTCGTCCAATTCATTAATACCTTTGTCGCCGCGAGCTAGTCGTTTTGTAAACGGGTACCCGGGCAGATTATCCCAGGTATATGCAACTCCACGGGTAATTTATTTATTAAGGTATTAATTAATCCTGAACCCCTTTTCTTCTTATTACACCGAGAAGTATACTTCATACCAGACTGGCTGTCACCCACTACTAAACTACTTTTTTAACACGTTATATATATTAGTACCATACAATTTGTGGTTTAGTACTATGACGGCACCATACGCTTCATTCCGCAAGACACAGAATTACCTATTAAAAATTATGACACAGCTGATAACAAGGAACTTTACTCTAAACATAGCGGTCTACTGAAAGGAGGATGTAAACGAGGTATAATCGTTGGTCCATCTGGGTGCGGAAAAACAAATGTTATGATTACCTTGTTAGAACATCCAAATGGTTTACGTTTTGAAAATGTATATATTTATTGCAAATCATTATATCAACCTAAATACCAGTACCTACGAAATTTACTGACACCCATAAAAGAAGTCGGGTATTTCGAATACAGTGATAATAGTGATGTTATATCCCTAGTGATTCCCGTAAAAATTCAATAATGATTTTCGATGATGTAGCGTGTCATAAGAAAAATGAAATAAGAGATCATTTCTGTTTTGGCAGACATCGAAATAATGATTGTTTCTATCTGTGTCAAACGTATTCTTCAATTCCAAAACAGCTTATACGTGATAATGCTAATTTACTTATTCTTTTCAACAAGATCACACTAATCTTAAGCATGTGTATGATGATCACGTTAATGTCGATATGTCCTTTGATAGGTTTAAAGATTTATGTTTTTGTTGCTGGCAAGACAAATTCGGTTTTATTGTTATTGATAAAGAAAGCGATGTTAATACAGGTCGGTACCGTAAGAGATTTGACTGTTTTATAGCATTATAAATATGGTAGCAGTATGGAACATATGCAGTCGTAATGAAGGAGCGCTTAGTACAAGACATTTTGCGTGCTCGCAAGAGCGTGCAACAAAAAATATGCGAGTTTGAAAGAAGATACTGCTTACAGAACGTGCAATAGAAGCACACTTTAAACCTATTACACAACCATTAAAACAATTAATTACTAAAATGATGGTTCTCTCATCAAAGCTGAACCCCTTACGCCAGAAGCTGTCAAAATGAAGTCCATTGCACAAGAAACTGAAGTTTTTTTACATCACACACCTAAAACAGCTGGATTACGGAAGGCTCCACGCATTTGTTCCCCGCAACCATTGCGCAACCTTCCAGGAAACTGTAATTGCTGATACCACTAACGATGATGATGGTGGAAATTCCTACTTTACAACAATTGAAATCAGAACTGTTAGCTGCTGGATCTCAACCCGCCTTTGAAGATTATCTAAATCAATACCAAGGATTAGCTAAGTACTACGTTGAAGGTATATTTAGAGATACAGAAGACGAGTATGACTTAACATATGGCGTACATTTCATTCCGGAAGAAGAGAAATTTTTTATTGGTGATGCTGAATTAGACTTTATTGGTGAAAATTCATATCACTCTTCCTGATGGATCCTCCCTAGACTATGAAGGAACACCGGGATTATATGAACTACTTTTTAAAAAAGTTACGGGGAAAAAGAGTGACCTACAGCAATACAATGACATATTGCGTCGTACTAATGCTGCCCGACGTAATTATAAACAGACCAAATCCGAGGAACTAATAGTAAAAAATATGTGGAAATCATTAAACCATTACTTCAACCTAGAAAACGGTTCGCCACATCTCTATTGTCCCTCCAACCACAAGATCTCGAACAACTTCTATCTCCAAAAGAGGTGGTGGATGCAACTATTGCGATACAATAACAAAGCTATTGAATTTGTACCGTGGAATAACCCGAATAAGTTAGTAGATTGGCTACGGAAATTATTAGGATCAATGTCGACAGGAAATACTAGCAATCACAACGAAGTAGTTATATAATTGATGAACTACGTGAAGCAAAAGTAATACAGTAACAGCCTTGTTATAAACCTATTACTATATCCTTTTCATTTCATTGTTACACCGACTACCACTAAAGGCAGTTCCACATGTATCAGTTTGCCAATAGATAAATTTGGGACATCTTCATCATCAAATGACAGTGGATAAATTTGGAAAACATATTACTCAGCATCGCAGTGATGCTAAAAGCAAAGTGATATATATTGAAACTTATTTTACCTTGCAAGGTGTCTTGCAACAGAAACAGTAGATATTCCATTGGGTATCAATGGTAGAAAGAGGGAAAAATATTGCATTGGTGGTTACCTCGAGATATTCATCTTCGAGTGGATACTGTAATATATACGACACCGCTGTTTCTAAATAATAAAACTATTCGTAAGGAAGGTGTGATTCAACCTATAATTCCAAAAGATATCACTTTCGACAAAGAACAATTATTCATCCTAGAGTTGTACTACAATCCAAAGTAAAAATGAGTAAATCCGATGTTGTTGAAGAACTGCACAAACCAGCAAGGAGAAATTTTCCGCGACGTTGTGTAGTACTAAAAGGTTTAAATGATCTCTTTCAAGCTGATTTAGTGGAAATGATACCTTATGCTCATTGAATAAAGGATTTCGAATATTTTAGTAAAATTAATGCCTTCTCTAAATATGTCTGGGCTTTCCCCATCAAACGCAAGAATGGTAAACTAGTCGCGGAGGTAATGGATAAACTGCTATCTGGATTGCAAAAGATGCCTACGCATATACAAACTGATATGGGAACGGAGTTTTATAATGCAGAATTTAAAAAGTAATGAAAAATTCAATATCAATCATTACAGTAGTTATTCCACCTTGAAAAGTAGCATAGTCGAACGTGTCAATCGTACCCTTAAAGCAATAATGTGGAAAACATTCAGCATGCAAGGATCATATAAGTGGCTATCAATCTTGCCTCAAATTGTTACCGATTATAATTCAAGAAAGCATAGAACAACCGGATATAAACCGGTAGATGTAACGGAAAAGAATGCTGCAGATATTTTGCAACATTTAAAATGTCAGAAAGTTCTTGACCGTAAAACACCTAAATTTAAAGTGGGGAACATGTACGCATTAGCAAACAAGAAGCATATTCTCTAAGGGGTACACACCTAATTGGAGTTACGAAGTCTTTCGAATATCAACAGTTAAACGTTCAAGCCCACTCACCTACACATTACGTGATAGTCGAGATGAAGAGATTCAAGGTCGGTTCTATGAGCCCGAACTACAAAGTGTTAAACATCCAGACATTCATCTAGTTGAACGTGTCATCCGACGTCAAGGGAATAAAGCTCTCGTTAAGTGGTTGGGTTTTGATACTTCTCACAACTCCTGGATTTCTACCAAAGACATTGTGTAATACGCTAATTAACCTTAATTATATATACTGTAATATTAACATGCAATAAACAGATCTTTTTTTACTTTTTTTATTAATACTATCCTATACATATACATCACTACATACTACTAAAGCGTCTGACAAACACACACTCACGATGCTGTTTTTCGAGAATTGGAGAAATTATATTATCACAGTCGCCTATTCTTTTTTAAATCGTGCAGAATCTCTAGCTAATTGTTCCCATTCTCCTTTTCGCGCATGCCTGTAAGCCAACTCCCATACTACTATGTAGTGAACTACGTTTTTGGACTCATTAATGCGCACCTTCTTCACTGGGTGAGTCGTCATCTGATGACTCAAAATTCGGTAAATATCTTTCTATTTCGTGTATAAATTGCTCCAATGATATTTCTTTAAGGTCTTCTATTAATCGCTTTATACAACAAATACACTCTATATCACCTACATGCGATGTTAAGTATTTTTCACAAAGGCGTATTCCTCCCCCATACTTATTAACTAGATTATTTAAATAGTCATCACTAAATCTACCCATTCCATACACTTTTTCATGATCAGCATCGAATTCTAATGTTGTAACTGGCATATTAGTCTTTGGACTGCACTAACACAATCTACAGCTTTAGGCCACGACTCCGCACTATAACACATCCACATATTGACTAACATCTAATACTATCCACTATTGACTACAAGCGCGTTACCCCCCTTTGAGTTATAGGATTGGTAAGATCCATATCCATATATAGTTTCTCCTTGGCAAATACTTCCATTTCCAGAAGGCAGGCTATGTTGACCTCAAATACATCACGCAATGGACCTATAACTTGGTGAATGTTACATTCAGGAATTGTCGCTGTCGACTGTATTAGGTTTTATAAAACTCTGGAAAGTTCACAGTATCTGCCAACTCCAATCGGTAATATATTATCTTCAAAAGCTTCCATAACTGTTCTATAGACTCCCATCCTAAATAGACATCAATTTCGTCACTATCACAGAGGCGTATAATTTTTTCTTGTTAATATTTTCGTACGAGACAGTCTTCGATCCCAGTTTGGTAGGTAGCCATGTTCCTTCAGGACTGTAGAAATAATTAGTAATCACCCCTTGATTATCCATAAGTATACGCCATTCCTGCTTGTCAAACACCACTCCACCACTCTTCGTTCCACCTAGTTTTACGACTGGCTCAAATCCAAATTTGGGTGATAGACCGACACTAACAAACTTTGTTTTACTTTTATTTAAGAAATAACACATTATTAAGCAAAATATCGCAATATTTACTTGAACTTATAGCACCGAGAATCTTCGCCTTTTCTATGGCTTGACGTACGATGTTATCCATTATATACGATACTGACTTTACATACATTCCCTCTCTTTATATATGACACTCTCCCCACTATGTTCCCTCCTCAAGGCTACTTACGTGACCTTCACGATTGTACCACACATTGCTTTAGCGGTCTTTGGTTACACCTTTTCAAGGTTTTCTTTTCGTTCCACTACTTCAAGGATTTCACAATTATTCCCAAGGTTTTCCACTTTGCCACAGCAAGGTCATACACAAGGTTACATATCCCCACTCAGTATTATTCGTATACTTAAAGGGGGGTTTTTACATATACCATAGTTACCGATCTTCACTATGTCAGTTACTCCAGTGCAAGACGATTGGAAGATAATGTACCAACCACAAACCCTATTTCAAATTAGTACGCGACGGACGTCAATTAATTCCGAACTGGGTAAATTTTGAAAAGGAAGGAATACTACCGGCTTCCATAAACAAAGTGCTGAAATAATTATGAACTGGTTCAGTGGAATTCAGCGTGGTATACCGAAATGAGCAAGGTAATACGCGAGCACTTTGCGGCAAGTCGTGTAACAGCATATGCCCACATTGTATCAATACATGTTCGATACCATCTGGTGGACTTCATGAATTTGTGTCATTGCTGTTTCGCCCGATTGAAACCAGGACATTACCGCGTACTGGACCATCATATGCATATGGAGCGGTGGACTGCGCGATACTACCTATCGCACGAATATTATTGGTGCTCGTCGTGTAGGGCGCCTCTCACACAGTTATACGATGTGTACGATGATGAGTCATGTATACTGTCTGATGAGGTGTGCTACGTAGACGAGTAGTCTTTTTTTACTGTATCTATTGTATATAGTGTACATATTGTATATATGTGTTGTATATATTGTATATATTGTATATATTGTATATATTGTATATATTGTATAGAATACATTATTTCCTGTCAGTATCTTACTGATTTCGCTGATGTTAACATGTGTGACCCAAACTTTTATTATCCTCAGTATTACAACTGTTTCGATAAACGCTTACTAACGTATCGAACATGGTCTGGAGTTCACTCACCCTCATCGCTTGCTGCAGCAGGATTCATTTCCACATCTTCAGACGATACGGTTGAATGTTTCATGTGTGGGGTTAGAATAAACCGATGGCAGCCAGATGTCAATCCGTTACAGGAACATCTACGATGGGCACCACATTGCACGTATGCTCAGCTCCTCGCACCACGTCCGCGCAGATGTACTGAAACGGAAGTGGAGAGTACCTTCTGCACTTGTACTAAATCAAAATGTTTTATTCCTAAAGAAAATCATATATCTGAGTAATACATTAATTAAATATATTTAACATATCGTTTTCTTTTATTTGGTAAAAAGTGAGGTTGAGCAAAAAAGCATACAAGTGGGCAAAAAACATACAAGTGGGTACGAGTGTCAACAAGGTGGCTAAGCATAAAGTAGGTTACACGGATGACCTTGTAGTTGTGGAACAGGAAAGCGTGGTCGGATAGCCTTGTAATAGTGGAACAGAAAAGCGGAGCTTGTGACCCTGGTTTTGTGGTAATGATATGTTGCACAGATAGCCTTGTAGTTGTGGAACAGGAAATCGGGGTTTGTGACCGTGGGTTTGTGGTAATGATATGTAAGTAGGTCACACATTGCGCTTTTTTGACCTTGGTACGGTGGGACCTTGGTTTTGTGGCAACCTTGGAAATGTGGAAAACCGGTTTTTGTGGTGGTGTCCCAAAAGTCTCCAATCTTACCTACTTCCGTCGTATTTTTCTGCTAATTTCGAGGTAAATTCTTTCGCTTTACTTGAGAGATGGCGGGTTTTCCGGTAAACAAGATCTCCTTCTCGGGGGCGGTAGGCTCTATGGCGTAGATTGTAATGCTGCCGTTGAATCTCAAAATTCTTAGATAAACCGTCTCTGGCTAATTCTTGCAGGTCTTTTAAGTATCGCATGTGCTGTTCTTGTTCCTCGGCGGTGACGTCGGTGTTGGTTCGGCTGTGTGTGCCCATGCACGGGGTCCAATTCTCTTCCCAAATTAAGTAGAGCGGGGGAGAATCCTGTGGGTCCATGCTGGACAGTATTAATCGCAAACGCGATTTCCGGGAGATGTAGATCCCATTCCTTCTGCTTGCCTCCGGTAAATTGAGCCACCATCGTTCCTATTACCTTATTGGTCCTTTCTACTGGATTCGCATGCGGTGAATAGGGAGGTGTCAATCGGTGTCAAATTCCATGATCCTGTAAAAACTTACGGAATAGTCTGCTAGTATACTGGGGACCGTTGTCGGAAATTAAGTTCTTGGGACAGCCAAAGCGATAGATGACATGTTGACAGGTTTACGAGGGCTAATTGTTAAATAATTAATTTAAAAAAATTCTGTAGTAATGAATTGCGGTTCGTTACAATATGTGACTATAAGATACGTAAATTTAAAAAAAATTACCAGAGCTGTTTTTGAGAAAATCAATCTTGGCAAAAAGGGCAATTTTAACTCCGTAATTAAAATTTTGTTGCGATTTTCAAATTGTAAGTAGCTTTATGGTTTCTTAGTGGCAGCGCAAGCGCCAAAATGTACTAGAATCGCCATATTAGCTCACAATTTGAATATAAAATTAAAAAAAAAATTTATTCGATCGGGGGTTAGGGTTACTAACTTTTCACCAAAGATAGAGTTTCTGGCTATGGTTTTATAAATGAAAAACTACCCTCGTTTCATTAATCGATTTTTACGAAAAACTAGCTTTATACATTAACTTTCAGATATAGGGGTCAATGTCAAATCTCATTAAAATCGATCAAATAGTCTCGGAGCCACACACAGACATACACGAATTTGATATTTTTGCAGACAGGGAACACAAAAGCGTTGAAATCCGCGAAAAAAATTTCAAAATGTTTTTTCGATTGCAATACTTTCCTTAGTATACGTAGTATACGAGAAAGTAATAATCAAAAAAATTATTTGTTTACTTACCAATATATATGATGGTATGTAATTATAATCAAACCATGTCCTAAATTATAACAATTCACTATCGCTGCAAAACATTTTTGACTCTATCAATAAAATAAGTTGATATAATGGATAATTTTTCTAGTTTAAAATATAAAAAACATTCAATAATTGTCAATTTCCTTTGACATTTTATGGAAATTTATGTGGAGACTAAAAGATACTTTTCTGATCTAATGAAGACATAAATCTGAGTTCGCGTCTTTTTAAGAATGAGTCATAACCAACTTTATTTGTATCAAATTATATTTATGTCTATTAATCTCTATTTGACATGATGTTTTAAACTTTATTCTGACAGTTTATTATTTTTGCTTCTACAATGTTGCCTGTGCGTTTTGAACGTATAAAAACAGAGGTTTCATAGTAAAAAATTATAATTAAAATTATTTCATTTCTTGTAAGTTTTTAAGTTAGGGTCTAGATGTATGTTAACTTCTGTCTAACATGAAGTTTTACACATCAGTTTGACATAGGCTATTGATTTTGGTTTTTCCAATGTTGTCTATTTTCGCAGTGAACTTATAAACGAGGTTTCATAATTATCATAAAAAAATTGTTATCAAAGTTATTTCATTTCTTTTAGTTTGCATTTTGTAGGAAGGTCGTGTGGTGTTCCACACCAGATATTTTTTTAATAATGTAGTAGTATAATACGAAGCTTAAAACGAAAGTTGTATGAGATCCCATAAAACTTCTATAGGTTTGTTGCAAATGTTTGGGAACCTGATTAAATAAACGACAACGCTTGTCGATGCTTACTACTATTGTTACGACTATTATTACTACACATTCGTATAATGCCTTTTCGGAAAATTAGTAACTTTGATTTAGATCCATTTGTGTTTAAGTGGTTTAGATTAAACTGTAAATACCTACAGTGTGACATAGTTTTGCTTGTATGAATTCTGCACATCACAACTAAAACGAAAAATGTGACAGCAGAATACATTGAAGGAATATTTTGAGACCATAACCTTTTATATATCCCCCTACTTCTTTTAAATTTTTTATATACATTGCACAGAGTATTTGATTATCTTCTTCAAAATTTCAACTGCATCTCTATTTTATTACTTATAATATCTGATTGTTCACTTGTATTTCTCACTCGTACTGATTTTTGTTTGTCCATAAGTTTTAATTGTTATAACACTTTCGAATTATTATTAAATATTTCTTCATACAGGATATTTCTACGGAGCAGTTTTGGTATAACCTTCTATTTGTGGAATCGCCGTCTAAATGCATTGAAATGATGCGTGGCAGGTTGCCATATAATGTTTTATTATTTATTTATTTACCACATAATATTAAAATAACATGCAAGGGAATAGCTGTTTGATCGGCTCATTAACACGTTGAAGGACAGAGACACTGATCAGCGTCTTTTTCTGAAAGTATGGTGTGACACAACGCTGATCTGCGTCTTCACCTTGAGAGGTGAAAACCACACGACGTCGTGCAGCGTTTTCTTTTACCATAAAATATAATGATAATCTAATCGGTACTGTCACAACACGTGAGAACATCAGTGATGTAGTGTCACGCACTTCAAAAATGTTTACACTTCTATCCTCCCTCTCGAATGTATACACATATTCGATAATTTTAACAGAACGCTGTACAGCGTCTTAAGTAGCTTGCAGTTTGCATTTAGTCGCCCATGAACTGCCACTACCGTGAAGTTTGTTGGTGAGTTATCAGCTGATTTGCGTTTTCTATAGCCGGGTGGTGTTTTGTGTAAGAAGGTTAGTGTATTTACTAAAATTACTTTATTATTTGTTGTAAAACAGTACGTGGATAAACATTTGCATATAATTCATAATATTTATGTGTTGAATAAATGATAAATACATTTATTCTGCATATCAATGACAATATATAAAAAATAGATTGTTCCTGTATTAGAATGCTTCCGTTATTAGTAATAGTTTGTTTTCATAAATCTCAGATAGATCCCCATGATCCGTATGAAAGAGATCAGCAACAGTTGCTTCCTTTATTGGACGAAGTGTTTACAGATGAAGACATCGGCCTATTTGCACAGTGGTGACGAGTATGGCTCTGATAAGACGCTTGAAAAACCTTCATCAGAATCTGGTGAAAGTATGTCAAATGATCCAGGTATGCCCACAGTACCATCTTCAAAAGGCCACTGGCCTGAAAGAAAACTAGGTCAGCCTACGGCAAAATAGAACAAAAAATCTGTTTTTTTGAAACGTAGATTATGTACAACTACCGCTGTAAAGGTTGTGTTGAAAAGCCATCACTATGTCCTGATTGTTTCAGGAGTGGCATGAAATAAAGAATCCTAAATAAATGTTTGTAATACATTTTGTGTTACCTGGTTTTGAAAATATAGCATTTTTAATTAAGTGCTTACTTTTATTTAAACTAGAACAAATTACGCTGATCAACGTTTTGTCACGGCAATGATGATGAATATAATGATTGAAGTTCTAATATTTCATAACGCTATACAGCGTTAGACCCATATCGGCGAGACACAGTTGCGTTTGTCAAAGACTTGTTATTGTGGCAGAGCGTCCATCAGCGTCATAACAAAAAAGTGGTCAAAACCACTAAAAAATGTGTTTTTACTTAGTTTATGATGATAGTAATCGTTAATCATACTTAAAAAACAATTATCTCTTAAAAAACGGTACTGCACAAATTGGTATCTTAAAAAAATTTTTACTGTACTTTAACGTGTTAAGAGAACCGAATGTGTTTTAAAATACATTTATTTATATTATTAACTACATTATGCTTTTACTCTATTCTGAGTCCCACTTCAACTAACTATTCTACATCTACTCTACTGTTCAATTCTCTGATTTAAGAGAATGATTATTTGGGGTTTAATGTGAGGGATACGCCGTCACTCGTATCAATTGTAGATTAGACCTCACAACCCTGTTGAGTAATTGAATAAAATGAGATTCATTCAAAGACTAATTTATTTGGTATTATTTACACTTTATATACAGATATTACTATTACGTATTTTATTGTTTGACCCAGTTACTAGGTCATGTTTATTCATTTAAGCGCCTTTTTGTGCTTACTAGTTATAATGTACATAGTATGTGTGTGTATTTTCAGCCTTGCACACTTTTGTATCAGCACAATTGTTGCAATAATTAACCTGCTTTATATTTATTCTACTTACTAATCGTTTTATATATTTTTTAACTGTTATGTCTTAATTCTAATTATTTCTAAACTTATTACTCTTATTACTAAAACTTTGTTACCAATACCCTGTTTAATCTGTGTAAGATTAAACATTCTGCCGGGCCCGAAGTTCATGTTCAATTGCAGATTGAACATTCTGCCGCGACGAGGGTGGTTGGGATGGCGTGAAGTTGTTCCATCTGGAATCTTCCTTCCATCTTGGTACCTTTAGTTCTTCTATAGCTTTTAATTTATCCCGGAACTTCACCCATTTTGCTGCTATGTTTTCAGGTACTTTTTGATCCCATTTGATTGCGCTTATCCATAATTCTTGTATTATTAGTTTGGCTGTTATTGTTATTGGACTGACCCATCCTAGCGGGTCAAAGATTTTTGCTGTTTCTGATAGTATGCTTCTTTTTGTTAATGTTTTGTTGTTGAGCGCTACCTTGAATTGAAAGCTGTCTTGATCTGGTAGCCATCTCACTCCTAAGGATTTTCTTGATTCGTTTTGGTTGATATCCAGTGGTTCCGACGTTTCTTTTTCTTCTTTCCATAATTCTTTGTGGTTTCCTGCCCATTTTCTTAACGTAAATCCTCCTTTCGCTGATAATGTGATTAATTCTTCCTGTAAAGTTTTTGCGTCTTCTATTGTTGTGGTTCCAGTTAACAGGTCGTCCACGTAATAATCTTTCAGTGTTACTGCTGATGCTTGCGGGTAATTGTTTTCTTCATCTTGGGCTAGTTGCTGTAATGTCCTTACCGCTAGGTAAGGTGCGGAAGCTGTTCCATATGTAACGGTTGTAAGTTGGTACTCTTTGATTGGTTCCCTTGGTGTGGTTCTCCACAGGATAGTGTGGTATTTGTAATCTTCTTTGTCAAGTTTGATTTGACGGTACATCTTCTCTACGTCAGCCATGAGCACGTAGCGATGTTTTCTCCATCTTACTAAGAGGTCCCATAGATCCTGTTGCAATCTTGGCCCTACGTGCATCATCTCGTTTAAACTCTTCCCGTTGGAGTCCTTAGATGATGCGTCTAATACTACTCGCAGTTTGGTCGTTGTATTGGTTCCTTTCATAACTGCCTGATGTGGTATGTACACCCTGTCCTCCTTTGGGTTGGTGGCTAGTTTCATGTGCCCTAGTTGGAGGTATTCGTCCATGAATTTTTTGTAACCTGTCTTCAACTTGTTGTCTTTTAAAAATGTCTTCTCTAGCTGTAGTAATCTTGCGACTGCCAATGGCCTTGCGTTTTCCAGCGTGTCTGGATCTTTTTTGAATGGTATTTTTACTGTGTAAGTTCCATCCGGGTTCCTCACCGTGGTTCGTTGGTAATGTTCTTCACACTCTTCATCTTGTTGGGACATTTCCACTGCCCTTGGAATTTCCTCGAATTCCCAAAATTTTTCTAAGTGCATTTCTTCTTCCCGTGACACCATACTAACTATCGTCACTTCTTCTTTTTTAGGAGTGTTGATCTGCCCTGACAAAATCCATCCTAATTCTGAGTTCTGACCTACTACGTCGCCTGTTCTTTTTACCCCGTCTAGTATTAGTTTTGCGTAATCTTCAGCTCCCAGGAGCACGTCAATTGGCCCTGGTTTATCGAGTGTGGGATCTGCCAATATTTGGTTTGTCCACTGGTTGTTGTCGAGCTTGAATTGTTTCATGGGGAGATTCTCCGTGATCTTTTTTAGCACTATAACTTCTGTTGTTAGTGAAAAGGTACTTGGATGTAAAGGTTTTAGTTAGATGTTTATTTTTGAGGTTGCCTTAGTTGGTGTAGAACCTCCTAACCCGCTGATCTCGGCGTGTACTTTTTGCCTTGGTAGTCTTAGTAGCTGTGCAGAATCTTCAGTGATGAATGATGCCTGTGACCCTGGATCGATTAATACTCGTAACATGTGAAATTCACCGAAGATGTCTTTTATTCTGATAATTGCTGTAGCTAATAAAACTTCTTTTTTTCTATTTTCGGGGCTGCATGCTTCTTTAACTTCTTTGGTTGATGCGTGCGCTGCCGATTTTGTTTGCTGGTGTGTTGCAGGGTTTTTTGTATTCCTGGTGTAGTAATGTGTGGTGCGGGTACTGACACGTTGTGCACCGCCGTATTGCGTGGCATCTGATGTTGGAACTGTGGTCCATGCAATTGAAACATAGACGTTTTTCTCTCACGAATATGATCCTGGCTTGTGTTGACAACCCTTTGAATTTAATGCAGTCACCCAACTTGTGATATTGGTTGCAGTAGACGCATGCTTGCCGTTTATTCTGCCACTGGGGGTTCCAGTGGGGCTGTCCTCGTGTGGTAGTATGGTGTGATTTTCTTGCCTGGGACATCGATTCCATTGACTGGAATCTTAGTTTGAGGAATTCCATTACTTCCTCCATTAGTGGTATTTCATTTGGTGCTTTCAGCGATTGTTCGAATAGTTTGTTTGTCTCTGCGTCCCATTTTCTTGCTACTATGTGGACAATAAGAGGACCCCAGGAGGCTGTTTCTACTCCTAGGTTCTTTATTGCTTCCAGACACTCATGAGTGGTGTCATGCAGACGCCTTATTGCACCTGCATCTTGATCTTGGATTGTGAGAAAGTCTAGAATTTTATCTATTAAAATTTTTACCATTAACCGTTTGTTGTTGTATCTGCTCTCGAGAATTTCCCATGCTGTTTTGTAATTGCATTCTGCAATTTGAAGGTGTTGGATTAGTTTTGATGCTTCTCCTGTGACGTTGCTTTTAAGGTACTGCATTTTTTCTATTGTTGTCACCGTTTTGTTGGAGTGTATTATTTTTTCAAACAGGTCTTGGAATGTCATCCAATTTTCATAGCCACCGCTGAACATTGGTAGCTTTATTTCTGGCATCTTGATGCTGCATGTCTTATCTCCAACCATTTGTATTTTGTTTCCGAGTTCGATGCTTATTTAGTCACACCATTGTACGGTTTTCTCGAACTCGCTGTTTGAAAAATAGTTGTCCTGATGTTTTGTTTCATGTACCTTGATGTGTTTGTGCAGGTCTTCAATTGCAGTCCATTGGCGCTGAATCTTGTCTCGCCATAACCTAAGTTGGACCGTGTTTTCTTCTTTCTTCAATCTTTCTTCTACTTGTTGTAATAGAGCACCTAGTTGTTGCATCTTGATCTCTTGTCGTTTCAATCGCTGTTCTTGTTCTTTATCGACCCCGTCGTCTTCTTTCGAGGTGGTTGTTAGCTTCTTTTCCAGTTCTGTCAGATAGTTCTTAATGTGATTGTATAGTTTACCCAATTTTTCAAAGTATTCTGATGTGTGGTAGTCATGATCATCTATCTGCAGTTTGGATATTTCATTGTGTGTGTCCTTCTTCCCACCATGTTTCCAATGCATTGCTACGTTCATTAATGTACACCTTGTTCTTCCGTGCCGCCGCATCTTTCTTCATATTTGTAAACATCTTCTCCATAGCCTTGCCAATTTCATTTTGGTTGCTGGCCAATTTGTTTATCTTCTCCATTTCTTGCTTTGAGTCTTGTGTTGTTTCTTATTTATAAAGCTTGATTTTCTTACCCACTGTCGTTATGTTTCTTCTTTCCTATAAGGGGCGTAAATCCTTATAGTTTACAGAGGTCTTGCTGTTGTAACTTCCTCTGGCGGTGGTGGTGAATTGAATGTAGCTGGTGGTATTGATGTCTTCAATAGGCCGATGTTCAATAGCTGCTGCTGTTGGTGGTGGACGATGTTTACAGGTTGCCGATGTTGGTGGCTCGAAGGACCATGTTCAATTCTCTGATTAAAGAGAATGATTATTTGGGGTTTAATGTGAGGGATACGCCGTCACTCGTATCAATTGTAGACTAGACCTCACAACCCTGTTGAGTAATTGAACAAAATGAAATTCATTCAAAGACTAATTTATTTGGTATTATTTACACTTTATATACAGATATTACTATTACGTATTTTATTGTTTGACCCAGTTACTAGGTCATGTTTATTCATTTAAGCGCCTTTTTGTGCTTACTAGTTATAATGTACATAGTATGTGTGTGTATTTTCAGCCTTGCGCACTTTTGTATCAGCACAATTGTTGCAATAATTAACCTGCTTTATATTTATTCTACTTACTAATCGTTTTATATATTTTTTAACTGTTATGTCTTAATTCTAATTATTTCTCAACCTATTACTAAAATTGTTGAAATAATTATATTTCTAAACTTATTACTCTTATTACTAAAACTTTGTTATCAATACCCTGTTTAATCTGTGCAATATTAAACATCTACTCTACTCTTCTACCATTCAACACAACTCTACGGTTACATATATTTGTAATAAATTACAAAGCGTTCTTTCCTGTGATAAAAAAAAAATATTTTACTCGTTCTTTTACTAGAAAAGTCCAAAGGTTGCTACTCTATCATTTATTACACTACGTTAGAAAACCTTCTGTATAAGCTATACATTTGTAGTGATCGCTCAAATTTCTCTTCAATTCTACGTGCTGGAGTTTTCAAGCGTTTGTATCACCTGATACACAAACGTCGTTGCACCACTTGAACTGACATGCAACTAACTTTAACACCCTAGCCAGTTTTTGCTGGGACAAATAAGTAACTAAATTAATTTCTGGATGTAAAAGGATCTCGCGTAGTTACTGTAAATTGACTTCCATTAACTGTTCTTGATTTTTCTACAGCCACCAATTTTCAAGTCAACCATTTATAATACGATTAATAGGGTTTGTTGGAAAATCTTTTACCAGGTAAATTTTTCTCTTGGTAGCTATTTATTTAAAGATGTCAACATCTGCCTACTACTCTGTGCCTAAATTTATTGCTCATTATTAGAAAACGGATCATTTAAATTTCAGTATTTGGAAATACTTAGCCTCCTTGTATTGTTAAACTCAATAAGTTAAAATTGATATGTACATTTTTGGGGTCACTTTCGATAACGTCGACATTTCTACGACAAGCAAATATACTGATTTTTAAAGCAGGACGAGATTTACAAGACCATCCGGTATAAATATTGTAGTACAAATTCACATGTTAATATTTCGTCAATCTTAGTAATATTTTCTTAGTATAATTAGGCAACCTATTATATACCTATTGGATAAAAACCAAAAGCTGGGCCTAATAAAACCGCTCCTCTCCGCAGCTTGATTTTTCTCAAAATCTAGTCAACTCTAGGATAATCAAAAACAAGCTTAAATACAAAATTTCAAGCACTTACGTTTAACATCCAGACATGAATGCGTATACGCGTGTTTCTTGAATAGCTGCACCTCATAAAATGAATGTTAAAATTATTTTATTTCTTTTAATTTTTATTTTGTAGGTGGAACGTTCCTTGTTGTTTCACACCAGATGAACAATCTCGTGGTATTTGAGACTGTGTTGTTCAACACAGAAGGTACATTTCTAAAGTTGATGTATTAAATAACGGTAGGACATACAGTGCGGTGACTAATGAACGTTTAGTTCAAGAGGAAATTCGTGATATAAATTAGAGGTATATATATATATATATATATATATATATATATATATATATATATATATATATATATATAACAACATTATAATAACGTTTACCATTTGTACTATTGTCACATTTATTTGCTTGAAGAGTGCCACTTTGCGTTTTATATTGTACTAATTTCTTGAATCTTTGATGACCATGATACTGGAAAAGACGTGCCTCTAGTTAACTCTTCTTCATACGCTATGAAAACAATTCATTTTGGATACATTCTCCTAGAATCTATCATCAGTAGGCTTGATCCCAATAAGGCGAGTGGCGCAGACAGTATACAAGTTATTGTCTCAAAGGAATGTTCTCCCCGGAAGAGTCCTACCTAAGCTGTATTGGATGACTATCTTTTTTGGGGAATTTTCTTCATCATTGAAGTGAGCAAATCAACCTATGCCTAAAAAAGGAGACAAAACTGAACCTTATAACTACTGACCATGTACCATCACTTCCATTTTGTCTGAAGCTATAAAAAAATCATCAATCTACTCTTTCCTTGAATATAACAAACTCCTTAGTGACCACCAATATGGTTTTAGTCAGAGTCGTTCAACAAGTAGTAATCTTCCTTCATATATATGACTTGTAAAGTGAAAAAATTGTAGTCACTTTAAATATCTCAAAAGTACTTTCCCAAGTTTGGCACAAACGGTTACTTGCCAAAATGATACCCTCATCAACTGATTTTACAGTTTCCTTGATACAAGATGAACAAGTGTCGAAGTTGATAGTCTTTATAAGTTTATAAGTGACACGTCGTTATCTTCTGACATGCAATCTCCTCAGCATAGAGTAATCAGTTCAATTTTTTCTTTGTACTCACAGTGGTGATGCTGAATATTATCTTCTGATATCAGCTAGGGCTACTTTTGCTGGTAATACTGGGATTGTTCATTCACAACATCGATACATAATGAAAAGTTCCGCTTTGTCGTACCAAATGGGTGTAATCCACTTATTTCTAATCGGCATCTAAACTCCTACTTTCGATTTTCCTCTCACTGATACTATGAAACAATGAAGTCCGTTTATACATATATGGTTGCAGTTCAGCACGTTAGGCTAAACTTAGCCTGTTCAAGACCACAATTATTAAAAAAAATAATGTACTAATTTCAGACGACTTCAATGCAAAATCGACGCTTTAGCACTCTCAGAAGACTGACGTACGGGGCTTCCTTGTGGAAAACCTCGTTTCGGAATGCGACTTATGTGTTTTAAGTTACATTTTAGTTTGGTTTTTATTTTCAACTACTACAGTAATGCCTTCCAAACTATGTCTAACTCCTTATCCTGCCTTTTTGGAAATTAGCCATGCTTGTACGGATAAACCGAAAGGCAGGCATCAAATTCTTAACCAAGAGTCGCTGTGCTCTAACTAGCATCACTCGTAATGCACGGAGTATCCTTCTAACACGCAACCAACCTCCTAGCTGGGTCTGTCCGGAAATATGAATAGCTTGACCGAGACAAGCCGGGGTGGTGGTGGGCCACTTTCTTCCGTCCTTATCAATATTCTATTTTTAACAAGTTAGAGATACCGGACAAGTTTATAATTGTTACAATAGGCAAAATTATTTTGATAAATAGCTTGGTTGCTGTTATTTATCTTCATACCTTTTATATCCCTAAGGGAATGGCGCTGTTCTGTTTTGTGTATTTACTACGCGCGCGCATTAGTGAGTGATCTATTGCATGATCCATTTATCTCCTCCTCCAGATTTGACTAGTTTTGATTCGTGCTTTCTTCATTAGATAGCTTATATAGCTGGATAAGGAACGATTTTATGCTCGGACTCTTTGGACCTGCACCAGGGCCTAAAAACCAACGAAACAACTGTTACAAATTGTGTTGTTTCGATCCATATCTTTTCAGGTTTATCAGCGATCAAGCTGAAATGTTGTACAGATATCCATCATAATATCACACACATTTTACATTTTCGATGACCGATGACTTTGACCAAAAGATGTCAAAATCGTTACCTATGCATGAACTTAGTACGAAGAACACTCCAAAGCACGGCATCCATAAGTCAAGTCAAGTCAATTTTATGTATTTTCCGTGATTAAACAGATTTTCACCAAACCATGTCAAAATCGTTATTTATTCAGCAATTTTGTTGGAAAAACAAACAACCAAACTTTGCATCGATACGCAGTAATATCATTTTATGTATCCGTGACCACATGGATTTTGTCCGAGATGACAAAATCGATATTTATGCAGAGATGTGTAGGCGACTTGGTATTTAGCTAGATAGGTCCTATCAGTAATGTAGCATTTCAGTAGCGAATATGTTATATATGGAAAGGTGTTTTTTAGTTTATAGAGTAGTCCTATGTGGCACACTTTGTCAAATGCTTTGCTTATGTCCAAACAGACAGCTGAGAAATACCGTTTGTTTTTAAAGTCGCTATTAATTGAATTTAATATACGGTGGATTTGTTCCATGCTACTGTGGGCCTTTCGGAATCGGATTGATCCAAGAGTGTCGATTGTTGTTCGGAAATTATTGGTTTATTCGCTTTAATAGAATTTTTTCAAAAACTTTTGGTAGTACTGGGAGCAAGCTAATTGGCCTGTTGGAAGTTGCTTCACTTGGGTATTTTCCTGCTTTCAGAATTATAACTATCAGTGACACATTTGACTGATGGGGGACGTATTCTAATCTTAGCATGGTATTCAAAGTACTAGTAATTTTAACTCCTTTCTGTAACAGTTTTTCCCGGTGCCTTTTTGGGACAGATGGAATGGCATATTTTTGTTCCACTCCGAGTTGATTTGTTTTTTCACCTGATGTGGGGTTCTTAGTTGTTGATTTATTATTACTCGAGATCGATTATCCGGAAATACTGTGAATAGAGTGAATGTCAGTGCGTTTTGCTGGTCAGTTCTGTCTGAGGTGCTGTTTATTTTTCGTAGCAGTGGAATCTGCTATTGAGGTTGTTCCTGATTTCGAGTAGCCTTCCATACAGAATAATTTGTAGCTTCAGTTGGAGTTAATGCACGAAAGTACTCTTGCATTGAATCATTTTTTATCTTATGTAGCAATTTTTTTAGTTCTTTCGCCATTTTGTTGTATTTTTGCTTGTCAGGTGCAGCCTTTGTGAGATGTCATCATTTTCTAGCTTTCCTTGTTCTGTCAGTTTATCTTTTAATAAAGCGGGGAGTATGTCAATCAGTCGTGTTTTGTTGCTATCAGGAGTTGCTTGCCACGCCGTACTCTGAATAGTTGTGGTGACTGTCTCTATGGCTAGTTTGATATCGTTTTCGGTTTTTAAGGGATATCTAGTGTTAATAGTTCATCTAGATTTTTTCTAAATAAGCTCCAGTTTGTTTTATCACTAGAGAGAGAGAGAGAGACAGTTTTTTTAGTTTGCCAATTACATGGTTATATATAGTCACTAGAACTGGTATGTGATCTGAGGTGAGATCTAAACATGCCTCAGTTACAATTGTTTATGTGTTAAGTCCTTTTGTGATGCAGAAATCTAGTAGATATGGTAATTTATTGAGATCGGTCTGTCAATAAGTAGGTTGTCCTGTTGTTAAATACCTTAAGTTGTTGGTTGTGATAGATTTTAACAGTTCGTGTCCTTTGGTAGTAGTAATCCTGGATCCCCAACTTGGAATTGTAGTCCCTACCAACTAAAAATATGTTTCCTAACGTTTTAAGGAAGTTGTCAAAATCAATGAATATGTTTTTATGTTTGGGCGGGCAATAAATTGCTGATAGAGTAATCTCTCCCGGGGTTGTCTTTGATAGAAGTACTGGTAGCTTGGTGCACTCAGCTCTTTCATAATGTTTAATTGTTTATTTAATGATTATTCCTGTGCCCCAGTGAGCCGTATCCTAAGGATTATTTGTGGTATATAAACTGATCCACATAAGTTAAGGATATATCTAACGAATCAATTGTTTGTTTGGTTTGCTTGTCAATTTGTTGACTTATTGTGCAAATTTGGTGTCAACATTTTGTGCGTTGCTAATTCCTAATATCTAGACGTAAATTAACATCTGACGAAGCAAATAGAGCAATTAGTTTGCTAAAGGGTGGTCAACGACGAAGTGACGTAGCAACTTTCCGTCAAGTTAGCCGAAGTGTCATTTCTAGACTTTTTAACCGTTTTCAAGCATCTGGATCTGTTGAAGAAAGACCTAGAATTGGGCGCTCATCAATAACTACCACTACTGAAGTCCGATATGTCACGATTTATGCACACCGAGAACCTTTGAGCACTTGTCGAGTGTGGAGTAGGAGGCTCGTAGAAGGCACAGCAAGATTAATATCAGCTGAAAATTTCAGAAGACGTTTATGGGATGTCAGTTTACGCTCTAGACGACTTCTTAGAGGTGTACCATTGACTAGAAAACATAGGCGACAAAGATTAGAATGGGCAAGAGAGCGTGTCAATTGGTCAGAAGAGTGGAATTTGGTACTGTTCATTGATGAATCAAGATATGGTCGTTTTCGGATAGTCGTCGAGGGCGTGTATGGACACAACCTTTGGTGCCAAGACATCGGCGATCAGTAGAAGAAGTTCACCCTTTCAGAGGAGGCACTGTTTGTGTATGGGGAGGCATTTGTTATGATGGCCGTACCGACTTGCTGGTTATTTCGGGAAACATGGATTCAGAAGTATACTTGAATAAGGTGATCAACAACATTGTGCCAGAGTTTCGTACTGCTGTGGGTACTGGTTTACTTTTTTTGAACGGTAACGCTCGCACACACCAATCCATGGCAGTTATGGTGCAACTGAAACCAATGGAATTCCTCATTTAGCTTTACCTGCTCTATCACCTGATCTAAATCCAATAGAGCATGATTGGGGTCAATTGCAGAGAGCTTTGAATCATCATAATCCCCAACCACAAACAATGGAACAATTGAGAAATTTGCTTCCACAGCTCTGGCAACAGATTCCGCAAGGAAACTTTAATAATCTCATAACCAGCATGCAAAGACATTGCCAAGCTGTCATTGACGTCCACGGAGGATATACTCGTTATTGCTGAAAGGGAAATTTGTGTTCATTTTCTTTGTTTTTTGATTAATTTGAAATTAAGTTATTAGTCACTTTCGCCTAATTTTCATTTTTTCTTGTATTTTTGTTTAAAAAATTTTTGTTTAATTTGTAAAATTTTTTATAATATCATTTGAGGGTTGAGATTGTCAAATTAAATTAATGTATCAATTTTCATCCTGGAATGTAATCTGGATGATTAAAAGCTGCTTGATAAGGGCAGATTACCACCAATAACCTCATTTTTCTATCCATAATGACTAAATCGCACCTATTGAAAATAAGGGCATTTGAAAAATGATACATTAATTACATATTTTACAGAACTATCCATAGATGGCCATCGTAAGTCACATAATACACCAGCCAGTGTTGTCCTACAATATTTCAACCCAGGACCAACAGAATCAATTTTAGTTACCAGTTCATTTGTTTGTTTAATCCAGTATTTAATTTAGTTATTTATTTTATTTTATTTATTGTTTTACTTTACATTAGTCACAAAGTAGTGACATTCATTAACCCCGATCCGAAATGCAAAGAATAAATGACACAACAAGGTGCTATACATCCGCAAGTCGATATGTTCTTTCGTCACAAGGATATGGATAAAGATAAATGTAAAAATACATTTTACAAGTAACAGAATTAGAGAACATGTTTAACTGTCATTAATTATTAAAATTTATTATTTTTTACACAATTGAAACAATACTAACGAAACCTATACTTCGTTTAACGAACAGATTTAATAAATGCTCCTCCTACAAATTTGTAGGTGCGTGCTACTAACTGCGCATAGGCCTTGTTTACAACCATCACAAAATGACTTTCTGGGTAATACAGTGGTTGAATTACATTCAACGGTTCTTTATTGTATGCATATGAATTATTATAGTCCCTAAAATGTATAATTATGTAGTTTTAACAGTAATAAAATAATAAACATGTTTAAAAATATAAATATTTTAAAATCACACATTTTTACAAATCAAAATTCTCTGTCACCAATGAATCGGTTTTAATACGGTTTGAAAACAAGCATCTTTAGTCTATGGGAATGTTGACTTGCTGTACATAACTCGTTAATGTTTTCCAATCTGTCAAATTTCATATGAAGTCAAGTCAAATTGTCACGGCACGTATTTTGGAAATCGAAAAATAACATTAATTTATTTTTTTGTAAAAGAACATAAGCCGGGCAGGTAAATAGTAAATGAATAGAAGCTTAAGCTTCGCTTTTATTTTTATAGGAATTTACAAGTCAACCCCTTGTTGATGTCACAAGTATTCGTTTATCTAAACAAACAGCAACAAGCAATTATGTTACAGTTGAGAGAAACCCCTTTATTCTTCAATAATTGCCACAACAACTTTATCACAAGCAGTGCCTCAATTCACAATTCTTTCTGTAGCTGAATTTGTATCTTTTACTAAGTCTGTAAATAAAGCAAAACAGGTCAGTTTTGTTCGGAGTTTGATGAAGAAGAGTCATCGCCTAAATGGATGATCAACCGCTCTACTTGAACTTCTATAGTATATCCAATTTCCACATATTTAGGTAGGTGTATGGTTTTGTTCAAAGAAGGAATGGACTACACGCTTAAGATTACTATCAGTTTCGTCCTCAATGTTGCCCAAAATTGCTCGTTGTCGGTGGTACACAGTCGGAGGATGTAATACATGTGTTTGTTTGTACTCACGTAGAATGTTGTACACTGTATTTGTTACCTGGTGATTTTGCTGTAAATGCAACATTTTCAGTTCTGTTGTTGTTCGGGTTGGGTTTTCTTCAACACAAACTTTAACTTTTCGTTAACGAAAAATGCCTGGCCGGGCGTTTTTTCGGGGGCGAAAGATTTCGTCTATCCATAATAAATGTAATTATTTACTAATAGGGTACAAAGTTGTAGCTAGTATTGAAAAATACTGTTTTTGAAAATAAAAAGTACTAGAACAAAAGCTTTAACCAAAATGAAGAATGAAAACACAAATGCTAAATGGCAAATTACTTTGACATTTATAAGTTAATATAATACAAAATTGTGGTTGTGTGAACCCGGCTAATCAATAGAAATGTGCCAACTCGTGGGAGGAGCTCTTACTGAATCTGTTCGTTAAACGGAGAATAGTATGTTGAATATCCTACAGAAGGCGTATGTTTAATTTAGAGCGGGTAATAAAATTTATTTTTTAAATTATTAAGTTGCATTAGGAATTTCCTTTTTATATCTGTGGCCCTAAAAAGGACCGATGTTATAGAAGAATTGTGTACAACAGCCCTAATACTGAAAAACTAATGACGCCCCAAATATTCAGATTGTCACCCGTACTGCTCTATAAAGAGCTGCAATCTCTCGCGTACAGACCAAATAGCAGTCTGATATAAACAATAGCCACTTTAAATATTGCTTTGCGTCAAAATAATATTAGCTACATTCAAGTTTTTCGTGTCTAATTAAGGAACCGTTGATTTAAAAATGCCGCTGACAAATAAAATAACATTTGATATGCATTCTGGTATATCCTGAATGAATGAAGAATTCAACTATTGCTGCAAGAGTTTATACTGCGCGGTAGCCAGAATGGCATCGTTACGAGAAAAGAGTTTTTGAGCGATTAGCACGGCGTTTAAGAAATATCGGAAGTATTTCACCGTCCACTCTTTCTTAGACGTGGTAGAGATCGAACTAAGGAAAATGTCGTAAATGTATTAGCATATACAGAATTTAAATAACAACTTACGCATTATCCAAACGAATTTTAGGAGACCATAGGTAGATACCTACACAACATAATGCCCGGAAATATATACCTTGTCTTATTAATATCGTTTAATAAAAAACGTTTTATTTCAAATTTAGGCAATACCCATACCATGCAGTTCTGTATCAGGTATTAACAACCCATCAATTTTCACAAAAGGCTTGATTGTTGCCATTGGTTGCTAAACATGGTCACTCAAGAATCCTCGACTGGACGGATGAGGCTATTTTTAAAAGCGATGGGCACGTGAGTTTGAAATAACATGCATTACTGGTCACAAACCAATCCTCATTTAATGAAAAAATCAAGGCAGGACGAGCGTAAACTATTGGTGCGGTATATGGGGAGGAAGAATGATTGGACCATTTATATTTAATGAAAAGTTGACCCGTGAAATTTACCTCAATTTTCTGACCAAAGAATTGCTAGTTCTTTTAGAAAACGTGCTATTAGGAACACGGAAAAACATGTTTTGTCAGCATGATGGGTGTCCTCTCTATTTTTGGGCAAACATTCGTCAATTTTTGTACAGAACATTTCCTGATAGATGGATATAAAGGGCAGTTTATTTCCGTTGCCAGTTACATTTATATTAAGAGAAAAACTTGTAACAAAAGTAGAAAGAACGTTTAAATTTCTAGGTCACCTGATCTGACTCGTTTGGATATCTATATTTAGGGGAGGTTGAAAGATATTGCTTATTTAACCAATCTAACTGACAGGGAGAATATGGTAGAGAGAATAAGGAGTGCCATTTGTTGTATTCCAATGGCGGAGTTAGAGACTGCTGATTTGTTTGCGCATGAGAGGTTGCAGATCTATACTATGCAGGGCGGGCAACAATTTAAACATTTAGGCCATCTTAGTTCTTCAGTATTAAGGCTGTTACACACCATTCTTCTGTAACATCGGTCCTTTTTAGGGCCACAGATATGATAAAAAGGAATTATAAGTTTTTTTTATGAACAATATGTTCAAAAGTAGATGTTTTATTAAGAATTATTATTAATTTTATTAAATACATAAATAAAAAGTTTACCTCGAGTAAGATTTGAACCTACGACATGTACTTCGAGTGCCGCAAAGTAGGTTCGTAGGGTCCTAGGTTCAAATCCTACTTGAAGTAAACCTTTTACTTATGTATTTAATAAAATTAATAACAATAAATTTTAATAATTAGTGACCGTTAAACGTGTTCTCTAATTATGTAGCTTCTAAAATGTATTTTTGCATTTATTTTTATGCATACCTTTGTGACGAAAGATGTTGACTGGCGGTTTACACCAATTTCTGTATTTTTTCATGCTCGTTTTCGTGAATTAAAAATAATTGTACCATCTTATTTAAAATTTTCGCAAAATTTCAAAAACTTACGGCTTTGTCGCAAAACGCCATCTGCTGACTAAAAAAAGAACTAAACCGACCATGATGACACTATTAGAAGCACCCGAAAAGCCTCTCTCAGACGAAACTCAGTTTATAAAAGTAGTTTAGGTTAAAAATAAGTTATAAAATTTTGTCAAGTAAACATTTACCTCTCCCCAGCCCCTTATTTAACAAGACAGAGGAAATGTTCCTAAGCGTATGTAGATCGTAATGTAACCACTTTGGGCATATTTTGATAATGCCGATTTAAGGGAAAAGGCCGATTTTCTAGTTTGGTACTCTGCGTAGTTTCTCATATACAGCTGGCTTACTTTATTAATGAACCACCCTGTTCAATTGTTTTTTATCACTTTCTCTAGAAATAGTTATGGAGCAATTTTAGAATATTGAGGAAGCACCAGTATAATCCTTTAGTCAATATTGAAAAGGAAGTTGATGAATTTTGTTTCCAGAAATCAAGCAGAAAAATTAGTGTCGAGATTGATGCTTCCGCCAAAGCGTCAAATCAACAATAGCCTGTTCTCGTTGGGCGAAAATTGTAAAACCATACAGTAAAATTGTTACTGCAACCTAGAATAGTTTTCATTTATGACGAACGTAAGATGGGTCGTCAATTCCTTATTCGTACTGACTATCATAAAAGCCAACTAATTCACTGGAAGGTTCTCGACTGATGGTCCAGTACCTACCTACCAATTAAATATGGTCACTTATGGAATCTCATCTGCGCCTTATTTGGATATTTTCGCTCCAATAGAGTTGCCTTCATCATGAACAATTTCCGACGGTCTTATAAGCTATTCGTGGTGGCGTTTACGGTGGTAATTTTACTTATGATAGTTCATCCGCAGAAGCAGCGTTTTTCTGCCTCTGACACATTTTTTTTTATTGTGAATTACCGTGTGCAAAATGCTCTCTCTCTTGTCGGAGATATCTCCGATTTACGATCCACTTGGTTTTTTTCCGCCCAATGGTTTTTACGTAGAAAGTATTGTCCAATAGGTATTGCTGTTAGGGCTTGGTTGAAATGTTAAATAACTCATAAACCGTTTCTCAATAAAACCAGCTTGAAACTGCGTTATCGGAGCTTTCGTGCTTTAACGGGAATTGATTCCCAATGGAGTTTTTTTGTGAGCCTTACATGGTTTTTGTGTTATATTGTAAGTTGGATACGACGCGGTCGTATATTTTTGTTTTCCGCTTTCTTATGAAAGATTTGTTCCTCGTTACAAAATTAAAGGTATGCTATAGCAAGCAATTACAGGACCCTCGTCTTAAGCTTGTGGGGCTGCTTTGTTGCCCAATTTGGTCAATTTCCTTGTGAAGCTACTTGTCGTATCGTTGACGTCGATTACTTTTGCTTGAACTGGCTGTAGGTGCATATTTACTGGGATTTGTTCGGTACCTCTACAACTTATGGTATTCGTTAGTGATCTTATCGCTTTTATCGATGAGCATATCCCTCCTCGTTGTTGGCATCATGTACCGTAGCGGTAAAGTTTTGATGATCTTTTCGTGGTTTATTAATCTTGTCTCACTTTGTTTGTGGTGAGCAATTAGATTTCCGTTGCATAGTTCGTGGCCTTCTGAGCCACCTTTCAGCTTGGCTTTGTTAGAATTGAAGCAATCGTTTCTTCCTATTGTTGCAGATATTGTTATTAGTTGCACATTATTTAATTAAAAACATTTTGACCTTGATTTTCTAAATAATATTTTGTTGTTACGTACGAGTATTCCAAGAACATGTGATATCTAATATTCTCACCATATTTCGTCCGAGTCAAGCTCTATCCAGATGGTTTGCTAATTATCTCACATGGTGGTTGGAGACAGCATAATTTGTGTCCGCTGACACTTAGAAAATTTGTCGTTACCTTTAAATCCCGCATCATTGCATAGATCACATCGTCTTACTGAACTCTTGGTTCGCCAAGTTCATAAGAAAAACTTTCATATTCCTTAGTTGCTCATAGATCATTCAACTACCTAATAAAGAATTTCAATGAGTTTTACAAAATATCGTGGTCGTTCACCTCCCGACTTTACAGAAGCCCTTGTCGGCCCCTTCTAATCCTGAACGCTTGCATTTATCGATATCGCGTGTATTCCGTTGACAATTGGCGAAACAATAACAACAATGGTTTTGGTCGTGTCACAGAGATGAGTATTACACAATCTTCAACAGAAAATGCACTGGGCTTCAGACAAGAAAACCCGCCCAGAGGGTCTAATTCTCATTAAAGATGAAACCACACCATGGCTACAATCGCGGATTGGTCGCATTGAACAACTATTTCTGCATTCAGACATAATCGCTTTAGTAGTTTTAGTTGGAACCAACTGCGGAGTTAAAGGTCAATTAGTGAAATTAAGCGCTTTGCGGTTACAATAAATTTACCTTTAGTTTATATAAATTCCTGTATTCTTGTAATGAATTTGATGGGCGGTTGTTATTCCTTAAAAACCATATTGTATATATTAAGTTATTAAGCGCATTTAAACCAGTTTTAACTCATCATCCGTTCACTATAGAAGATTCTAATTAAACTAGGTCGCTGTATTTTTGAGAATTCATAAAGCAATAATATAACGCATTCGCATTTCTCTTTGATAAAATTCTAGAATTTGAGGGTCTCGTCAAAGAGCAATAGAACTAGCTTAATTGTCATAATAATGCATCACTTAAGTATTAATTGCAACTCAAATCAAGTTTTTATCGCAGCAAAGTTATTCATACTTAGAAGTAGAAATGTTAAGTGTATATATACACAATTTATAAGGATGAAGCCAACAAGGGTGAACGTATGTTCCTTTTTCTATTTTAGCCCCTAACTTGATCGCCGCTATTTGCATTTAGACAATGACAGTCGCTTATCTCACCAAATAAAATACATTTTTTGTTTTGTTAAACAAAATTACATTATCTTGTATATATTATGTAAATCGGTTTATTTTAATAGAATGTATTTACTTTATTTCAAGTACCTGTAATTCACAAATCAAGGGAAGTCAAAAATATATAGTCCACTAAATAAATAAAAAAAAGGTCGTTTCTTTGTAGTTAAATAGTTATAACTCGTTTGATTGTTTTGGTAAAAATAAATTACCAAGTGCAATGTACACGTACAATATTGAAGTGCACTCTTTTGAATGTAAATGGCAAATCCTTATGGAGGTACATAATTCGTACTTAACCAGGATATACCTGGGTTACACTAGGAAAAATTAATTAAATTAAATTAAGACCATAAAGGAGTTCTACCAACACCCAGTTGATTACTTGGCAGAAACCCTTACAGTTACCAGAAATGCTCCTGCGCGCCTAAAAATGGTGACATTATCTATCCGAGATCGTAAATATATAATAGATCCTGATGTCTCATGCTGCCTAAATCGTTACGAGATCTTTTCTCGGTGTTTGGAAGTATTTCAAGATCCCTGGTAATGGTAAGTGAACCACATTTAGATTTAGACATTGCAGCATTCACCGTGTGGTATGTTGCATAAACCCCTCAGATACAATTTTAGCTGATAAAGGTTCGGCTATAACCCAGTAGAATTTGTGCCTTTTGCTCAGTCGGAGATTAAGATAGGCGGGTTCATAAATATTATCAGATGTTGCTTTAAAAAAATATACATGTAGATATGTTCGCTTTACAAATTGATGTTGTTTCAACTTGAACCTAGATTATTAAATAAAAGGGCGCCAACTCATTTTATGGAAAAACAAGTAAACCATGAATATAATAAAGTTTAAAAATTGACAATTTATGGAATTATTAATAGCAATAAAATACCTTATTTTGATTATACTGTACTTCTGTGTATTCCGAAATGGCGGCTTGCTGACTCAGCGCTTAAAAAATTCCGCTGCGTAAATTTTATATGGAAGTTAAAATAAAACTGGATTTGGATGCATTAAAATTCCCAAATGTATACATTTCTTTGCTGGTTTAATGGATATTAAAATTCTATTCATAGTAACAAACGCTATTGCGTCATTATTGGTTGGACGCAATTTCACCGTAAAGCAACTAACGGTAAAATTCAATTGGTTAAGTAATAATCGAGATTAATAAAATAAAGTAAAACTTAACGTAGAAGTTAATAAAAAGTAAAAGTGCCTGAAAAAGCAATCATCTCAAACTGTTGTATAGTAGCTAAGATAACTTACCATACAGATTATATCGCAAATTTAACAAAACCACAACGAATGCCTACATCCACCTTAAAAATATCATCAACAAAGAATCGCTACAGTAGTATTTGCGCATGCAAATGTGAATCGAATGTGCGAATAGTATGCGTACTAGTTCTAGTTTTTACAATAATTAAATGCTGGGTTTTTATGCAACTATGACATGCAACACACGCTGCACGCAATGCATGTTAAGTTGCCTAAATAAACGTAAATTTTATTAACAAACGTAAAGAGTTTGTTACACTTCTTCAACTGATCATAGATCACAACTGACAAGTCGCCAACAATATAGAATGGCAACAAATACAAGTCACACAAACATGCCTTTTTTTAATATAAAGCCATTCACAGTCGCTATTAATATCAACAACCCACATTATTATATTGCTAACGTACGCATCCGGCCTGGACAAGTACAGTTGCGTACTCAATTGTAACTTCTAAACGTGGGAAATCATTTTAAAATTAGGGGCATAGCATCGGATGAATACGGATACCTTTCATACCATCCAGATGTCAATTACGCCTTTCAAATAAAATAAATTCTGATCAATTCATCAAAAAAAGACAGGTAGAATAAAATAATAGATTAGTTACTAAGGATTCACCTTAATAACAAAAAAAAAACAAACAGTTATTTGGACTAGAACCAGATCACACGAAACTTCCCAAAATTGATGTTGTGTTATGATCAGACAGCCCGGTGGCATTTGAACCTACTTGCAACATAGGAAAAAGCTATTCTGGACGATGTATCTCAGCTTGCGGTTGCAGGCACAACACTCATGTCAGGAAAAATGGTTTCGGCATAACGACCAAGATCGTAACCAAATAAGTCGACGTAAATCTGTGTTTACAAAGCGGTAGAAAGAGAAAATTGGTACACAAGGTGAGGGTAGACGATACAACAGACCTAGAGGAAGCAAAATCTACGACATATATTTTATCACTACAAACTAATCTGGCGCAAATGATCTATGAACACACAAGAATCCCTGATAACCCTAACTATACTCTACATCTTCTAGATCTCTTTATTACAACAAACCTACTTGCTTATAAAACTTCAGTTATTTCACCAGTTGTTCCACCCATTGTCTAATAGAAATAACTTCTATTCCCAAAAAACAAAATCGTATAGGTCCCTCTCGTTTCCAATACTGTTGCTTTAATAAGGCTCGTGTTAAAGCAATATCTTTGAAAAATAAATTTTTTATTAAATGGAAACATAATAAAACTGTCGAGAGGCATGCAGAATACATTGAAGCCAGAAATGATCGCAAAAGTGTTATCACTAAAGCTAAAAAGTTGTTTGAACAAAAAAAATGCAATGAACTAGCTACATCGGTATTTGGGCAGTCGTAAATTTTGGTCTTGAGCTAAAGCCATCGGTAAAAACGTTGGTACATCTTCATTTTCCCCCATGACACCCTTTCGCGGATCTGTAGTTTCTGATTCTGTAGACAAAGCCAGTCTGTTGGTTTATTTATTTTCATCAATCGATCATCAGTAGACTTGATACCAATAAGGCGACTGGTCCAGCCGGCATCCCAGCTACTGTCTTAAAGAATGCTCCCCAGAACTAGTCCCAGTCATATCTACGCTCTATTCGATTTCTATGTCTTTTGGGGAAATTATCAGATGTTCAACCCATTACAAAAAAGGCGATAAACCGTGCAACAGGTGATATTCTTTCATAGTGACCCCAGTTTGGGTAATACATTAGAAGAGTCCTGTGAAACAGTTGTAATCGCTTTAGATACCTCAAAAGCATTTCATCAACTTTGACATAAGTGTTTACTTGAGAACCTCACCTTGTTTGAGCTAAATGGCACAATCACAATTGTAGCTCATCTAACGGTAATTTACCTTCTACCCCAAATAAAGATGGGAAGGCTGAAATGGAAATTTCAATCAATAACAACATTTAACGTACCCTTGAATGGGGAAGTAATAATCTAGTTAAGTTTAAAGCAAAGAAAACTCAATGTTACTATATGTATGCCAAAAATACGATGTTTTCCTATTCTAAGTATAAATGGATGAGTTCTTAAGTTTTCATACCCTATTACGATGTTGGAAGTAAATTTATCTCCAAATCATCACACGTAGACCATTCTATCAGTTATTAAAGCAGCTGCTAGTAAAAAGGCTTTTTGTACAGATCTAAGCAGTTCTTTGCTATGTCTTTAACCTACCACGTAATATAAAGAAAAAGGGAAGGGAGATTGGATGAAGAATAAAGGGAGCGCTGCTAAGAACTCAGTCTAACGACAAATTAATTGTAGAGCACTATGTTGGCGTGGGCAGTTTTGAAGCGCAGCTAATTATTATATCTAATTAGTTTAGTGAGAAAAGATTATTGTAGCGAAAGTCACAAGTTTAGTAAACAAGAATTGCGCGCCACAATCTTTGAAACAGAAACATTATGGAGAGTGAGGCCCCGTAAAGCCTGAACCGGAGGGAACAGAAGAAATGACTAAAGATCAGTTTCCTTGATAACCTTAGTTTATTCAAAATCTAACAAAGGGACTAAACACATTCCATAAAACCCGACGCATCGTAATGATCAGGATTACGTATCACATGTAAATATTCCTAATAGCAATTTATATTGAATTTTCGCCCAAAAAGACTAGACGCGGTCTATACAAACGTACCACAGGTAATGTGCACTCGTAATATCGATTAATAGTAAATGTTCCCCAAAATGCTAGACAACCTGTATATAAATAAACGTAATGATTCCCCCTAATTTTCACGCACAAGGGCAAGCCGTGGGAGGTAGTTATTTACCTTAAAAAATGACTAATCTTAGAAACACTATATACACCTCTTGAGTTTGTTGAAAGATCTTCCAAAGTTTTACCCAAAAAGGAAAATTCACCTACGACAGACTAAGTTTCAGTTTGAAAATGCTATACCTCGACTTGCCATTGTTTTACAAAACCACCAATAATAGCCAATTCTGGAAAAGATTGCTCAGTTCCCACTTGACCTTAGTACTACTTTACATGTAAATACCCAAACAGTTAAAATCAGGCTTAAATCTAAAAGACAAATTAAAAGAAAACACAACATTCCGCTCTAAAGTGTGATGTTAGTATAAATCAGACCATAACTACAACAGGTATGACAGAAACAAATTTTATGCTACTGCTCATACGCTTAGGTAGTAGTTCATGCTCATGAAATTTAACTACAGTGCGATCATTATTGTTTGAACGTGCCGCTCCTAGAAGAGCACTACTGTTCCGAATTCCTTAAAACGAAAATTGTCATGTCCATTGGCGTAAATTCAGATATTAAAATAAATACAACCATAAATGACAAAAACTTTCCTGATTGACGAATTGCCTATTATGTAGACCACCACCGTTTGCATTACAGGCATCTACTCTTTGTTTCATATTTTCAAATACATTTATTTATTGAGCTACTGTAATATTTTGAATTGCGTCAGTTATCGCATTTTTTAATTCATCAACGTCGATGTTCTGACAGTGATTTCGATATTCTTCAACACGTAATCGTACTGAATACTTTTAGTTCCTATCTATATATTTTTGGCCGTTTCGGAAAAAAGCTTCCAAAATAAACTTGACTTGTTTGACAGTAAAAGGAGTTATAACCTAAAAAAAAATTATTTACCAAAAAGGCATAAAATATACCAATTAACTTGCCTTGAAAGTCCTCGTTAATTGATTAATGAGTTTTGAAAGAAACTGTTATTGTAATACAAATATAGATAAAGGAATAATTGAAAAAGCAAATATTTATGCACGTTTATGAAATGTCAATCGAAGTTGAAATAGATACTTGTGCCTAACTTCTCCAGAAACTTGGAATAAACTTTTGATAAAAATTATGTAAAAAGCACTTGCTTTCAGTCAATCATTGTTGATATCATGGTAGAAGTAGTAGCAGGCTAACCCTTTCTGTTTGCTGTGTGAAAAATTTCTTCTTCATATTAATTTTTTTAGTGCAGTCAATTTAAACTTAAATTGATTTTTGGGTTTAAGAAAAACACAATGGTAGACATCTGGCTGAAATATTTTGGTTACTTGTAATGGGAATAAAATTACTATTCGTTTGAATTAAAACTGATGCGGCAGCTTGAAGGAGAGCTCTTCATAGAACTACGGTTTATTGCTTATTCTATTTTGATTATTTGTGTCTTTGATTGCTAGGATCAACGCTGGATGTCGGACAGTGCATGTTATTTTTGGGGTTTCCAATAATGTATAGTTATTGATTTCTATTTTGGGTTATGTTATAGGTTTAGCACTATCCAGAAAGGTGCTACGATTACAAAGTTTGGTTAAATAGATAGACCCAATTTAGACTTTTCTAAATTTTGGACACAAACCGTATAGCTATCCAAACATACGATAACGGTTGTGTTAGTTTTTATTACTATTTATCAACTGCTACAATTATCTATCAATATTATTAGGCCTGTACCAAGACTGGGTTATTAATGGTATTATATATCGCTTTAACGAAAGCACCGGTTTGGAGTATGAATTTATGTTAGTAGTAAGGCTATGTTCATTCTTGACCAGGAAGTGACGCCACACTAATCAGCGACAAGAGAGAGCACTTAAACCCCGCGCCCACCGGAAGTTACTGTTGGAGGACCAATGGGAGAATAGGGCGTGGCACCTCACACCGGAAGGAGCAATGACGTCAAGCCAAAAGGATGCGAGGATGGGCCCCGCTCCTTGTTGAGTTCAAAAAGGGGATGGTCCATTAGATGGTCAATGAGAGAGAAGTGTCGGCCATGTTAGAATTCTTCAGCGGCCTCTGGAGTCTTCGACAGCTTTCGGCAGCATTTGTTGGCTTCTGTGGGTGTCTTCAGCGGCTTCCGGTTGTTTCTTCGAGGGCGTGGCGGTCTTTCGCCGCTTCTGAAGGCATGTTTAGAGGCGGCTTCTGTTAGGTTCTCTGTTGGTTTCCGGCGTCGCGTTGTTCAGATGTCGCAATCTGCGGGACCTTCCAGACATCTTTTTTGTCGCTGTTGAAGAGAAACTTCCGGTTGCAGTATAAAGTCTGAAAAAATTGTTTGCACGCGGATTCGAACTAGAATAAGTTAGGTTATTAATATGTTCATATGCATATAAACAACTGAGCTATCTCGGTTTTAGATATGGAAATATAAAGTGTAATATAAACATAAATATTTAAGTCACAATGAATAAAGAGCAGCTTTTCATTTTTGGTTGAAATTAGAACTTGCTGAAGTCGGTGTATAGAGAGAGAGAGAGAGATCATTAGAGAAGCAACATCCGGCACCCGATCTAAAAAATAATTGCTACAATTAATGTAACCCTTATGTAATTACATTTTACAATTAAAATACTAGTTACAGTGTTTTGAAGTAATAAAATACAAAACTGGATTTGCATTTTTAAATAAACATTAAATTTATATTGAAAAAATTTCAACATAATTTAAACTAGCATTATATATTCTAAAATAATTAATACAAGAAGGAATGCATTTACTGATAAATATTTAATACATGTTAATTAAATATATTAAAGCTAAGTACAGCAATCAGTTAAATCTAGAAATTATCATGCTTTAATTAATGTAATAGCATGAATCTAATAAGAAATATAAATTCTAAAGAAGCAAATTTTATCATTTAATAACATGCTGTAAATGGTATAGAAATTTATAAATAATGAATCAGTAGAAAGTGTGAGAATTACCAGCTATGGTTGATGAAAGAGTGAGAACGCATTCGGAGGAACATGGAAAGCAATTTACGAGCGACCGTTCTGCACTAATTTTCCTTATTCTAATGGAAACAGTACATTTTATGATTAAAATACAGATTTTATTATGGTTTTGAAGTAATAAAATAGTAGAAAATAATGTTAAATATGTAATACAAGTAAAGTAATAAATTAGAAAAAATCTTGAAGTTATACATTACAATTAAAACTATTTACATATGTAAATAAATGTTATATATATAAATTGTTTTGAAAGTTGGCAATATGCAATTATTGTTTCACAACTTAGAATTCCAAATTAACTTGTAAAATATGATTATAAATGAGAATTTATGCATTCCAATGTTAAAGATATTACAATGTATTAAAATAACTGACATCAAGGTGATCGAAACAAAAGAAAATATATATTTATAAGCTGTACAAGCTATGTACAACCGGATTTAAAAAATTTCTTATCAGCGCAAATAGAATATATACGTAACTACATTTTAAAATAATGCATTTGATAATAAATAGAGAATAATGTTGACGATAAATATGTAGTACTAATCAAGTAATAAATTAGAAAAAAGGCTTTGATGGTGTGCATTACAATTAAAGCTATCTGCAATTTTAATATATAATATATATATATATATATATATATATATATATATATATATACATATTTGTATGTAATTACATTTTCAACTTACATCATATTCTAACACATAAAAATGAAAGTTTGCAATATCAATTATATTTTCAACTTATATTCTAATACATAAAAAATATAATTTCGTATAATAAAGAGCTTCTCATTTTGGTTGAAACGATAACACGCCATAGTCAGTGTTAGAGAGAGAAGCAACATCCGGCGCGCATTCTAAATATAATAGTTTGCTAAAATTCAACAAATACGTAATTACCGCATTTGATATAAATAAATATGTAATTACATTTTCAACTTACATCATATTCTAAAATATAGTTTTAAAGTAATAAAATAGAAAAAGAAATTTGCATTTGAAATAAATACAAAATTTACATTGAAACATTTTAATATAACTTTTATAAAGTTTATCCAGAAATAACATGCTATATAAAATCCGCAACATCCGTTGCGTGACGTATATAAGAGTGATCTAGTATATGATTGTTTATCAGTCGTTGCCGTGCTTTTCACAGGTGCGTTCTAATATCACATTTTAAAAATAATAATTTAGTAGAGGTATTTTGTTGACTATTATATACACTGTTGTATTCGCTGTTATTTCTGTTATCGCTGTCACCATTCAACAGATATGTTCGGGTATGTTTAATTCATTTTACTTAAAACATATTCAACAAATGAATTTTCTAGGTTTAACTTATATGGTGAACAGTGCTCACCGTGGTTGTGCTGCTACACCCACTAATTTTATCGTTCCAGGTAAGCTATATATTTGAAATTGAAGCATTAGTTGCACCGATAACCTGTAGGGTTGATTGATTTAATCATATATTAATTCCTGGTGCAGCTCGTTCGTTCGCTAAAGGTATAATGCTTACAACTTATACGTAGTACATATTGATTTATTTTTAGAAATGGCTTTAATTGCAAAAATGACTCTTCAGTAGAAGTGATTGAGCAACTCTACAAACATACTCAAGATGAGAATAAAATCATCAATATCATCAACGCATCGACGCTAATTTCAAACTTATCAAGACATGCATTGGTGACTCATTATTGAGTATTGGAGAAAAGACATCTAGCGAGAGTTTCAGGGAAATTGGATTTGACTACAGCCTTTAAGTGCTGAGTGAGCACTAGTATTATAATTTATTTAGGGTATAGGACATTAGGGACATTATTTGCAATTAGGATTAATGACATTTTTAGTACGTATAACAATATTTTAAAAGTTAATTTAGAATTCTGTGCGAAATTCGTAAAACCAGCTTTATGTAATTATGATGCTGCTGATAATGTAATGTATAGGAAAATTAGTTTTACGACTAAAAATTTTAATATTTTGAGATCTAACGTAGAATATGAAATTTGAATAAATTTATTCAATAGTAATGTAGTCGTTTACTTGATGAAGCGATTGCTTCAATTTTAAGAACATGAACAGTTTAACTCTAATACGGGAATTGTCCTTTATTCCACTACCCCTAGAAATAAAAAATAAGAAATACGCCATTAACCTAAAAAACAATGATGAAGCCTGTTTTGGGTGGGCTCTAGCATCGAATGTCTTTCCCGCAACCCTACACAGTGATCGTGTATCATCCTATCCCTAATATGCCGAAATCCAAAATTTTTAAGAGGTATAGTTTCCGATGACTTAAGCCAAATCCCTACATTCTTAAAAGAAAATCCTAATTTATACGTAAACGTGCATGCCCTTATTAGAAAAGATGCAGCTAAATACACCACAGTACCTGTCTATTTGTATGAAAATAAGGAGCAGCAGCATGTTAATTTATAAATTTATAAATTTATAAAGTTTATCCGGATTAGTGCGTTAACAGTTAACGAAAAATCATAATAAATTATATTTATCCGATAGATGCCTCCACTATTCTAGTTCACAAATTAAGTCAAGTAATAACAAGTTGTATTTTAAGTTAATTAATAAATGTAGGATAAATGCGAAAGCCAGGATCAAATGTGTGTTTTAAGAACTATTAGTGTAAGCAGACTGCGCCACTTCTTTTATATTGCGACTTGAAATGTCTAATGCAGGATTTTAAAGATATCGAAACGCGAAATAACGTTACGTATAGGAACCTTAGCGTATGCAGCATCGCATATTATATCCACTGCACGTTTAACGATTCATTGTCAAAATTTCGATTGCTGAGGGGTGAGGAATGTATTAATTGGTTTATCAACGAGCTGCTAGATATTTCGGGTAGTCTGCAGCACTATTTTGAAAATCCCATACTCATGGAAACGTTAGGCGACATGCAAATTCTGGTATATGATGTATCCACTCACTGTCATATTTGCGAACATCCCTTTTTAGATCATGATATTAAACTAAGAGTTCATTGTCAGTTCACAGGTCAATTTAGAGGTAGTGCTCGTCAAGCATACAACATCCGATATAAGCCCCGATAATAATACCAGTTTTTTTCCATAATTTTTACGGTTATTATTCACAGTTTCTGATAAAAGATCTTTGTAAGCTATCCCAGGTCACATTTCATTATTACCTAAAACTAAAGAGCGCTACATTTCATTCATCAAACACATAGTTAAACTTCGATTTGTAGATTCATACCGCTTCATAAATAGATAAATTATCCTCCTGTCTATCATTTAGCTATCTCAAAATTTTGCGCAACACGCTGTCATTTGAATGATGAGCAGCTGCAGTTATTAAATAACAAATTGGTTTATCGGTATGAGTATGTAGATAGGTAGACTAAATTTAACGAAACTTGTGTTCCTCATAAAGATAAGTTTTACAGCAAATTGAAGCACTCACATACCACAGATAATGATTGTGCGCATGCTCAGAACGTTTGGTAAAAGTTTCAAATTCAAAACTTAGATCAATATAGCGATATTTATCTGACATGTGATGTGATTCTACTTGCTGACGTATTCACAAATTTCAGAAATAAATGGATAATAATGCAGAACTTAGATCCCGAATTCTTTTACACCGCTCCCAGATTCACCTGGCAGTGTATGTTAAATTACACTAAAGTTAGACTGGAGCTGCTCACCGATGTTGATATATTATTGTTTGTGGAAAAGGGTATAAGAGGAGAGACAACACAATGCTGTACTAAATATAGCCTGGCGAACCACAAGTACATTGATGAATACGATCCCAGCAAGCAATCCACTCATATCCTTTACACAGGTATGGTTAATTTACATGGATCTGCTCGAAGTCAATGTTTGCCGCGGGGCAATTAAATTTACTAACCTCCCAGTCAAATTTGAATTTACCGGATGATGCATGCAAAGGATTAATCTTAGAGTTGGATCTGTTATATCCAGATAATTTGCATGATCGTCACAAATACGTTCCATTCTGCGTGGAACACGGTACTCCACCTGGTAGTAAAAATAGGAAACTGCTGGCAACGCTGTGGTCTAGGACTAATTATGTCATTAATTCCCGCAATTTTCAGCAATGCCTTTACGCAGGCCTTGTACTTCAGAAAGGTCATCGCGCGATTAGCTTCAACCAATCACGTTAGCTCAAACCACATATAGATTTGAATACAATGTTGCAAGAAGAATCCATCAACCCCTTGAAGAAAAACTTGTACAAACCCTTAATAACGCAAGTTTCTGCAAAACCATGGAAAATGTTAGAAATTATAGAATTGTCAAACTTGCCACCAAGTGTAGTGGTAGGTATGCAGCTAATTATTACATGTCTCAGCCGAATTTCCACACCAGATACCTTCAAGAAAAACTTGTACAAACCATTAATAACACAAATTTCGGCAAAACCATGGAAAATGTTAGAAATTATAGAATTGTCAAACTTGCCACCAAGTGTAGTGATAGGTATGCAGCTAATTATTACATGTCTCAGCCGAATTTCCACACCAGATACCTTCAAGAAAAACTTGTACAAACCCTTAATAACGCAAATTTCGGCAAAACCATGGAAAATGTTGGAAATTACAGAATTTTCAAACTTGCCACCAAGTGTAGTGGTAGGTATGCAGCTAATTATTACATGTCTCAGCCGAATTTCCACACCAGAGGGATATTAGATGAGGAATTGATAGCTATCTGGTTATCCAAGGTGGAAATGTACTTTAACAAGCTTCTACATGTGGGAATGGCTATTTTAGACATTTCTAAAGCATTAATGTGTGACTTCCACTATAATTTCATGCAACGTCAGTTTAATGATGGTTACATGAAATTATTATATATGGGTACGAGATGAAATGTGAGGATGCATACGATCTTATACGCAACATTTCTCGTTTCGGCACCTCTAATTATCCTGCAGATAACCCCTATAACATTCCAAAATGCAATGGTAAAGTAATTGGCTTGATGAAATGAGTGGAAGAGTAGTTAATGAATGGGTGGTGATTACATTTTCAACTTATATCATATTCTAATACATAAAAACTGTATTGAAAAATTTTAGAATAATACACGGCTTTTCAAAGCGAGAGGGGATTAAATTTACATTTAAAAATTTCAATACAATTAATTTAAATTAGAAATAACATTCTGCCGTGATTTATATTAAACATAAGCATTTAAGCTGATGTCACAATGAATAAAGAGCAGCTTTTCATTTTTGGTTAAAATTAGAACTTGCTGTAGTCGGTGTTAGAGAGAGAGAGAGAGAACATTAGAGAAGCAACATCCGGCGCCCGTTCTAAAAAATAATTGCTACAATTACTGTAACCCTTATGTAATTACATTTTGCAATTAAAGTACTAAATACAGTGTCTTGGAGTAATAAAATAGAAAAGAGAATTTGCGTTTAAAAATTCCAATATAATTTAAACTAGAGATAACATCCTGCGTGATTTATATTAAACATAAATATTTAAGCTGACGTCATAATGAATAAAGAGCAGATTTTCATTTTTGGTGGAAATTAGGACTTGCTCTAGTCCTTGTTAGAGAGCGAGAGTGTTAGAGAAGTAACATCCGGCGCCTGTTCTAAAAAATAATTGCTGTAATTGATGTACACCATATGTAATTACATTTTACAATTAAAATACTAGTTACAGTGTTTTGGAGCAATAAAATAGGAACGAGAATTTGCATTTAAAAATCCCAGTATAATTTAAACTATAAATAGCATCCTGCGATGTTAGAGAGAGAGCTTCACAGAAGCAACACCCTGCGCACATTCTAAAAAGTAATTGTTAATATGAAACTGTGCAGGTAAAATAAGAAAGTTACGTCATCACAGTTAAACGAATTGATTTATTATTGCATTGAAATCAATCACACATTGGAGGAGGTAGTCCATCTATGTGATGAATATCGGTTGATTTATCCCAATGCTTCATACATCTTATTTTGGTGCGTAATCGTATATCCTCCTGATAATAATTAGGCAAATTATTCCAAATTGCAAGCAAATTTGCAGCACTTAATTGCAGCAATTCATATTTTATTACAAGTCGAATATTTTCAATCATCGGTTCAAACTCAGATATTATACGATCCATCTAAAAATAACAATAATGTGTAATAATTAAAACAGGTTTACATACTTACACTACAATTTGCGCATTTACTTCCTATCGCTAGCACAGGTAATACAGGAATGTAAGATACCTTGGGGGATGCAACTAAGCTTCATTCTCATTATTGTGACGTCACAGTCGCTATAAATAGGGTGGTAACGTAGTTGAATAGGCAGTTAATTGAAATGAATCAGACGATATGGATGCTGAACAAACGGATATGCCTGAAGCGTGGTCTAAAGGTAATTAGTATTGCGGTACAGGCATCTTGTTAATACAACCGTTGTAAAACGTTTATTATTAGTGCGGACGCTATATACCGATAATTCCACCCTAGTCGAGGTAGGAAGTTCATTGAAGAACGACTATAAACCTGAAGCACAATTATTTTGGACGACATTTGAGCTGTAGAGATGGTAAATTAGAAGCTGAATTATATGAATGATTATCGAAATTATTCGATTTTATAAATGAAGTAGCAACAAATCTATATAATGAAGGTCTTAACGATGAAGAAAACATTATCTAGAGGCAAATTTTTCTGTCAAAACCTTAGATTGCTTTCAGCATTAATAGGTCATAGCTATAATGTAAAATATTATTCATTTTTAACTGAAATTGTACACATCTTCCCGAAAAAATTTATAAAAGATGTAACTTTAAGCATTAATAGACCATACTTGTAAAATATATGTAAAAATAAACGTATATTATGTAAAGCAGTATTTTAATAGAGATTGATAGAGACTCCAGCTAGTGGTACATTTTTAAAAGCGGATTAGCGATTGATCACAGCTCCATCTAGTGGTATATTTTTTAATAGTGGATCCAGGTTCTAATAAGGAAGGTATGCATGCTATACTCCAACTATTGGTTGGAATTGATGTTTCCAGACGCCTACCTTACGATTACGGACGCATCCCTTCAGATTCCAGACGCCTAGCTTCCGGTATGTAGATTTTACTACAAAAACAGGTGTGACGCGCATATTATGTGAAACCGTATTTTATTAATGCGATTCAATATACAACTTTATTCAGCTTCATATGATAATTGCATTTTACGTACAATGCTAGTAAATGATTCATACTCAACTAATACATCGTGCAAAATAACACAATGTACCGAAGTATCGGCGGCAAAAGCCGAAGGTGCTTCAACTTCCAATTTCAAATCAATCGAACTACATTATGAAGACTTTCGTTTTGACGAGTGCAATTAATTATAAATATCGTTTAACTTTTAAATTGTTTGTAACTAAGAATAGAACCGTGTGGCGAATTATAATATGTTTCGGAAGTTTAAATATTATTCGTAAGCATCCACGTATTTCTTATCAGCGGAAACGAGATTGCTGCTCGTACGGATACCTGCTATTATTAATATTTGCTTTTATATTCGAAATATTTAAGTAATCGAATTTGGCTGCACTCTCTTCCCTATTATTTTCTTCTTGGTATGGAAAACAACCAGTAACCATTGATGACGTTGAAAGCCTTTGACGTTGATGCGGGTAACGATGGATATGTGTACCGGCTGTCCCAAATTCGAAGGCAAACATGGGGATCTCGCTTATTATAAGAGATAGGATATAGGTTTAAATTCGGCACTTTTGCTAAATTCGATACCTAGTAATAATCTAAAAAGACAATTGAGCTAACTTGAACTGATTTGGTTTTATGCTCAAAAAACTAAATATTTCGATTTTCGTTTTTCGCGTTTGGCCACCTTATTATTAGGAATTTTCAAAATTTGATTAAACATTATTAAGGCACCTTTTTACGCACAATACTAATACGGTATTAAAAATATTATGTGTCGTTTCGTTTATTCTGAACCATCATCAGGTTTATTTTTTCTTATGGGGGTTAAGATATATTTTTGTCGTTAGATGGAGAATGTTATGCTGATTTTAGCAATATATAACACTTTATCGTTTGATCGACTGCGAACTAAAATAATGAGAAGAATACGAAGAACAAGATTCCGCCTTCTTGGATCCAGCAAGGAATAATTACAGTAGTTCTACTTAATTAATTTGTTAAACTCGTTAGAACATCCAAAAAAATATAAAAACAGTTAAACAATTTAAAAAAAAACATTAACAAACAACTCAAACAAGTAGGTCTATGTAACACGGTCATAATAGCCACAACGCAAATTTATCGATAGGTAACAACAAAATAATTACAAAGACAAACAAACAAAAATTATTATAATAAATGTTCGAACAAGTTTCCTCCTTCTTGAATACAGTAACGAACTCTTCTTCTACAATTGTTTACGCTTCTTTGAATGGTTCGCCTGGGAATTTGACGAAGTTCATTAGAAAACCCTATTCAGGAGTTCTTCTATATTTTGCGGTGGCGTCTTATAAATCATATTTTTTAAATAGCCTCAGAGGAAGTAATCTAAAGGGGTTAAATCTGGACTTCTTGCTGGCCACCTAAGTGGTCCCCTGTTTCCCATCCATTTATCAGGAAATTCGCCGTTAAGATATTCCCTTATTATCGCAGCATTATGAGGAGGGGCTCCGTCCATTTTCCACCAAAGAGTCCATCTTTCGTTTAGCGGAACATCATCCAAAAGGTCTGATATTTCGTTTGTTAGAAATGCGAGATAGCGTTGAGACGTTAGGATACCTTCGTAAATAATTGGCCCAAGGTGCCTATCCTTCCAGATTCCAACCCACACATTAAAGGACCGGTGGCCTTGTCCTCGCATTTGCCTGTTAATTCGTGGATTTTCAACGGACCAGGAGTGCTCGTTATTACGATTAAACATTCCATTAGTGGAAAAATTGCACTCATCCGTCCAAATTATTTGATTGAGAAAGTTGCGATTTTCCAGCATTTTGGTATTAAGTTGGTTACAAAAATCCAACCGTCTCATATCGTCCCCAGGCCGAAGAGTTTGACTAACGTGTAACTTAAATGGTTTATAACGATGTTGCTTTAACACTCGCCAAACTGTCGTTTTTGGCACTTCAATAGTTTGCTCCATTTCTCTAGTAGATGTTGAAGGATTTTCTTGAACCTAAGATGAATAACATAAAGTAATATCTCTCAAAAAGAAATGTCTGCTGAAATTAGCAGTGAAGTGAGTGGAAATTCTTATAATTAGTATAATACTAACAAATAGTACCTGATGTAATATTTCTTCTTCGGCATCTCTGTCTAGTCTGCTACCATGTGCATTTCGAGGTTTCTGAAAACATCCAAATTCTCGCAAATTTTGGTCTAATTTTAAAAAATATCTCTGGTTTGGTTGCTGCCTCTCCGGATATTCCTCTAAATATCTTTGTTCTGCTCTGACACTATTTCTATTGCAGCTATAAAATATCCTTATCATGTCTCGTTTTTCTGAATTTGAAAACATTCTAAAGAAACTTGCAAATTTTAAAGCACTAACACGAAGGGTCTTGCAGTTATTACCCTTTTTACAATTAGAAAATGACAAAAGCCAACTCCTGAGTTTTGTTTGATTCATGGGTATCGTGATAATTTAATATTTAGTTTTTAATTTAAGAGTATTTTAGTTCGCAGTCGATCAAACCATGAAGTGTTATATATTGTTAAAATCAGCATAACATTCTCCATCCAACGCCATAAAAATATGTCTTAACTCCGATAAGAAAAAATAAACCTGATGATGGTTCAGAATAAACAAAACGTCGCATAATATTTTTAATACCGTATTAGTATTGTGCGTAAAAAGTTGCGAAAAACAAAATTCGAAATTTTTAGTTTTTTGAGCATAAAACCAAATCCATTCGAGTTAGCTCAAATTCCTTTTCAGATTATTACTCGGCATCGAATTTAGCAAAAGTGCCGAATTTAAACCTATATCCTATCTCTTATAATAAGCGAGATCCCCATGCTTGCCCTCGAATTTAGGACAGCCTGTACAAAGCTCGAGCGTGAAACGCAACTTGTATCAGTGAAATTTTATTAATCTTCTGATACATAGACAACTTCGTAGCAACATTTGGAATTACATACAGAACTTTCCACGTAACCTTCGTCAAGTTGATCTTAACATCCGTTTCACCGCTGTAGCAGACGAGATCGGTCTTGGATCGAACCAATACCAGCTCTTGGCTTCGTATAACCCTATTCAAATTCCAACACACGCTTTAGCGGTATGGAAGCACAGAAGACGGTCTTGGTGCTGTTTAACAGTTGGAGAGGCTTGCTTTGCAGACTCCATCCTGCATACGACAAACAAGTACTTTGATCTACGGTATATGAGCAATATCCTTTAGTGGTGCTGCTAATCCCAGGTAAACGTACGGTTTCAACCACTTGGTCGCCTAACATGGATCGAATCTCATCAATGAGGAAAAAAGGTGCATTATTCGTGAGATTGTACGCTTTGTTTGCTTCATTAGGGGTTAAAGTACCTTCTAAATGTATAATACTATCGTAAGTAGCTGTAATGAGATCCGCTTTTTGCACAACTAGATTATTCTCATCGGAGTTGGTGTATGCGTTTGTTGTGTACGGATGATAAGTTCGACGGTCGAATACCACGATTATATCTTCGTACCTCACCCCTGTGAATAAACCTTTCAGCGCTTCTTAGATATCGTCTTAATACTTTATAGACGAGATACTGTAGAAACTGAACGTCGTCTTCGCTAAAAGATGTGCTCTTGTCTCCAATCTAATAGTCACTTTCCCGTTACCACAGTCCACTAATCAACCCTCTTCATCTACCAATTTCAAGGTTAGGTTATCTATACGTCGCGTAAGTACAGGTAAATAAATAACTGTAGCCGGCTCCTTGATTAATTTATAACCAGGTTCTACGTGTACGTCTAACTCGGAGAGGGTGTACGACTGCTAACTGTTCCTGTATGCGCCTCCAGTTAAATTACACTCTACATGTATATTTGTGGCGTGAATTACTCGAACATCCAAATCAGAATGGTGTGTGTAGCCTGCTCTGTGCACGTTAGGTGAGAAGCCGAGCATGCGCCCTATAGAATCCTCCTTTCTAAAGTCTACGTTATGTATAGATTTAACTTCACATTTTAGCGCATTATTGTTTGCTCTTAATATAAAGTCGATCGTGTTATGCGTATTAATCTTACGCTGTAGAAATTTGTTAATTACTACAATTTCATATCGGAACCCCTTTATGCTCGCCAATTTGAGTAATACAGTAAAACTTGTTACCCTTATGAATATTTCGTATGGAATTGAAACCGTAGAATCCTAACAATTCTATTCCATACTGGTAATTAGGATCAAGTTGGTGGAAAATACGTTGCACTGAGCACGTTTCCCTCACCCGTCAACGTGAACGTTTGAGACAAGACTATAAATAAACGAATAACATTTCAAGCCATTTATTACATAGAAGATCTAGACATTAATGTCCACATGTAAATATATTATAATTTTGTTCCTTATCATAATTATATCTAATTATACAACCTTTTAAATATCTAATTATTTCAAGTGGTGGCGCTAAATTTCTAAAGCTATCGTAGTACATACATGACATCACGACCGAATTTCTTGAAAGCAACCCGATGAGTACCTCTTCCTCTAAAATCGTCAAGGTTCACGATAGAACACTCATTAAGATGTGGTTTAAGGGATAAAGCATCGCACATAAACACTTCTCTAAAGAATGGCACATCTTTAGCATACTAATTTAGATTGCAATCAGTTAATGCTCTCCGAGGCAAGTTTATAAGTTTTTTGGATACAACTTCAAGTATAAATCACATCCCTTCTTATGAGGATGCAAATAAGGTCCTCTGCCAATCCTTAGAACGTATATTGTTTGGTTATAACGTTGAGCTTCCTTCAATTGCTTCTTGCACGCCAAAGCGTCGTTGATCGCTTTAGCTATACCGCTCGCACCACCGGCGAGAGTGCCTGCAGCTGATAGACCAGCGAATAGAGGTATTAGGAATGGCATAAAGCGCCAGTTTTAGTTATCGGAATAATTCTAGGTAATTGCACCTTCTTCTTTCCACCGGTAATCTTAACAGCTTTCTTAGAAGCCGATAGGCTAACATCAATAAGTTTTTTCAGATTACCATCTTTGAGTAGACGTTTGACGGATTTTCGAATAGTTTTTAAAACTCCACCTCTAAGCTAGCACCTTTTCGTTTTGTTCTCCTTAGCACCCATACCCAATGTGGTTTTAACCTTCGTGGCGTTCGCTACGGCAAAGGCTGCTGTTTTCTCACCAAAACTTGAATCCTTTGAGCGTACACGATTCCAAGCTTGATCTCGAGCACCCTATCTGCTTGATGACGACTTGTTATATCGTAAAAATTATGATAGGCGATATCGTGTTGTTTGCAAGCTTCGTCTAGAGGAATACCTGGATCGTCCCGAGCTAAACGTTTCTGTAGTTTGGTTCCTGGTCCGCAATATCGATGACCCGAAATATGCAGTTCAACAGGTAATTTGTTTATTAAGGTGTTTAATACTCCACTCCCGAGCAGCATGTGAACTGATATACTATTAGCAACTGAATGGTGCAGTTTGCAAAACAGCCTCAAGAACCACCTGGGGATGGTCACGATTTCCTGAAATCCGAAGTTGCAGGGAAGCATGGTGGTCTCTTTCCGACAACAATTAGAGCAACCGTGAACAAATGTGATTGTTAGCTTATTGGAGGCACCGCATGGCGTAAAATTCGAAAATGTATACTCTGGAGTAATCAAAATATAAGTACCTAGTGCATATACTTAACCCGATAAGAGGTATTAGGTATAGTGCATTCAACGATAAGACAGATGTACTCATGCCGGAAGAGATTGCTAAGAATTCTATCATAATCTTAGACGACATCTCGTGCCTCAATCAAGACATAATTCGCGATTATTTCAGTAGAGGGCGACACTCAGGCGTGGACTCTTACTATCTCTGCCAAACATATTCGAAGATCCCTAAGCAATTGATTTTAAATAAAATATAATAAAAATATATTTGTGGACCAGCTGATGGTGTATATAGTATTACAGTAGTTTACAGAACTAAAATTGTATGGTACGCATAAAATAACAATTACCTACTCTAACAAACATATAAGAATGTACTTAAAATATTTTCAGCAAGTTACTGTTAATATAATACTAATTAATGTAAATAACAGGTACAGTTCAATAGATACTGTTTTCAACCCTTGCTCTACTTGTTATTTTTTCAGAATTCAATATATTCTTGGATTGAGTATATAGATTTAGAAAGTAAAAACAGTAATTTTTTTAATTTAAAAATATTAGGATGTTTTATGTGACTAGGTAGACTATTGAATAGTATCGTATAACTGCTCTATAAAATTGACTATTTAGAAATAGGGAACATTTTAATTTCGGGGGTTTGATGTTATTTGCAAACCGCGTAATGTGCTTATGCAGATCAGATTTTACCATGTATTGGTGCTTATTGCTATATATGTACGTGAAACTAACGAATAAGTAGACTTGTAAATGTTAAACATTTTTGAAAAGATGATATTCAGGAATCCCGGGGTTTTAGGTTAGCACACTTAGCAATGAAAGAAGATCCATAAAATAGCAAGCCATATCTAAGCAGGGATCCAAAATATGAAAAATACACCGTTTTTTGTACTGGTAATATTATGAGGTTTTTAAGAGAGCGTATCATATAGCAAGCTGAGTTTGGTTTTTTATTAAGTCTAGTTATGTGATCCGACCACTTCACCATCTTACCAATTCTTTCTCAGATAATCATCGGTTGTTTTTATTGGTAAACTGTTTAATAACATATCATTTGAAAGGACAACCTTTTCACTATTATTAAAAAGAACAAAGCTAGTTTTATCAGCATTTGTTATTTTGAATTGATTATTTTGAAACCATCTCTCCATTTGTTTAATTAACATATGTGACTTACAATTGAAAATGCAATAGTCATAGCATGGACGTACATTGTAACGTGTGCCTCGACGGATAGTGGCAGATCATTAATAAATAGATTGAACATCAGGGGTCCAAGTATTGATCCCTGTGGTACACCAAGAATAATTCGTTTTAAATAAGAATCGGCATAAGTTATTTCGCAGTCATTACTGTGCACCAGGCTTACATACTGTTTACGTTCCTCCAAATAAGAACGAATCAAATCATTAGCAATGACTCCATAATTCTCGAATTTTTTATAAGTTAACAATATCGAAAGCTTTCGAAAGATTACAAAACAGAGCGGCACAAGGTTTTTGATTATTGTTACATGTATAAACATATTTTAGAAAATTGAACATCGCAGTGTAGGTGGAATTATTCGCGATAATGTGAATATGGTTGTGTTATTTAAACAGGATTGCATAAATTTGAAGCATGTATATGACGAGCATGTAGGTGTAGATTTGGCCTTCGATCAATTTATATCAATGTCCTGGGAATGTTGGCTAACTAAACACGATTTCGTATGCATTGTAAAGGACTTTGATTACGGCAGATACCGAAGCAGATTTGATTGTTGTATCACCTCCTTATAAGACTCATTCAGACGCAGTCGCTCGCAATGAATTTCGAGATAAGGTGGTTAAGCGGAAGTTAACGCACACTTGTTGTGCAATAAAACGCAAGCTGGAATTATTAAAGAGAGGGGAACTTAAAAACATATCGTTTAGCTGAAACTGCATATAAACCTATAGTGAAATAAATCTCTAACGCGGAAATTAAAGTAGAACCGGTAAATCGGAGTTCAAACAAGTACCTGCTGCAACGTAAACACCTGCTACCTTCAAGTTCAAACCTCCGTTGCACCTTCATTCGTTGAAATCGGTGTCATATTAACCTGGGATGATAACTACGATATGAAAGGTAAAAGATTGCAATGTCTCTAAACCTCTCCTAGGAGATGATGTTGCAACTAGGAGATACACAGATGAGGCGAATTTAAAATTGACCGAAGATGGTAATTATGATGCGAAAGTTTGCAACATCGTCGATCCAGTCCTAGATGCGGATGTAGCCACCAAAAACTATGTTGATAAGTGTAAGAAAGTTCTAGAGCTTCAAATAATTGAGGAGAAAATTAATCGTATATGTCGTCCTCAGCACGGATATGTATAACATTCAGAACAAGTTACACTAGCAGTAATGTCTTTAAAGTTGGCGGGTGTGGTAGAATTGCAAAAGTTATATAACATGTATATTTTCATGCATGATGAATAACTTCTGATATAATAATTATAACAATAATATAATTTTCTTAATGTATGATAAGATAAATTTCCTAGCCCATGACATAGTAATAACAATAACGATGACGATAATACAGCCAATAATAGTAATCAATAATTTCTAGTCTACGATGTAATAACAATTTCTGATTTCTTTACATAAATCCATAGTAGCGGGGATATTGCAATGTCCCCAAGGCAGTGTATCGATACCATTAGACAGCAAATACCTCTTGTCATCGCGATTGTTACGAGCGAGTTTACGCTGTTCTATACTATAAAAGTGGTGGGATCTCAATATGATACTGCTTTGAGAGACGCTTGCAATATCCCCGCTTCTTAGACATTTTACATATTCATTAAAACTAATCCTATCTCTTACAACTCAGCCTCCAACACCTTTTAACTTTCTTGCCTCATAATCCTTAAGTACAAAGTTGTACAATTTAGAAGTCAAAGCCAATTACTTCACCAATGCATTTTGGAATGTTATAGGGGTTGCCTGCAGGATAATTAGAAGTGTCGAAATGCGAAATATTGTTGCGTATAAGATCGTATGCATTCTCGAATTTTATCTCGTAAACCAGGCTATCGGTATCCATATATAATAATTTCACGCAATCATCATTAAACTGACGTTGCATGAAATTATAGTGGAAATCACACATTAATAGCCATTCACACATGTAGTAGCTTATTAAAGTAGATCTCCACCTTGGATAACTCGATAACTATCAATTCCTCATCTGGTATCTCTCTGGTGTTAAAATTCGGCTGGGACATGTGATAATTAGCTCCATACCTACCACTACACTTGGTGGCAAGTTTGACAATTCAATAATTACTAACATTTTTCATGGTTTTCCGAAATTTGCGTTACTTAAGGATTTGTACAAGTTTTTCTTGAAGGGCTGGATGGATTCTGCTCGCAACATTGTATTCAAGTCTATATATGGTTTGAGTCTACGTGATTGGTTGAAGCTAATAGCGCGATGAACTTTCTCAAGCACAAGGCCTGCTTGAAGGCATTGCTTCAAATTGCGGGAATTAATAACATACTTAGTCTTAGAATACAGCGTTGCGAGCAGTTTCCTATTTTTACCACCAGGTGGAGTACCGTGTTCCACGCAGAATGGAATGCGTTTGTGACGATGATGCAGATTATACGCATATAATAGATCCACCTCTAAGATTAATCCTTTGCATGCATCATCCGGTAAATTCAAAATTGTTTCGGACGTTAGTAAATTTAATTGCCCCTTACTAAGCCACTTGAAACATTCCGCGGCTAACATTGACTTCGAGCCCATCCATATAAATTAACCATACCTGTGTAAAGGGTATAGGAGGATGGTTTGCTGGGATCGTATTCATCCATGTACTTGTTGTTCGCCAGGCTATATTTAGTACAGCATTGTGTTGCCCTCCTCTTTTACCCTTTTCCACGAACAATAACATATCAA